>OMNW01014133.1:0-33416 GCA_900303245.1 Selene dorsalis
TAAAAAAAAATCCCAGATGTGTCAGAGCCTCACTCCGGAAACACACTGGTTGCAGGGTTAATTTGCTGGGTTTATGTGTGTGTCTATATTTGTATGTGTGTGTGAGAGAAAGAGAGAGAGAGAGAGTGAGAGAGAGAGTGAGAGAGCATGAGGAAAAAGTAAGGGGGTGAGATGGCTCTGTCCAGCCAATACATTGCAACCCACAACTCTGGATAATTTGTCATATTCATTATTCCACAGGGCATGAATACCAAATAGAGAGAGAGAGAGAGAGACAGAGAGAGAGCGAGAGAGAGACAGAGAGAGAGTGACACAGAGAGAGAGCGAGAGAGAGACAGAGAGAGAGAGAGACAGAGAGAGAGCGAGAGAGGGACAGAGAGAGAGAGAGACAGAGAGAGAAAAGAGGAATAAAAGATGCAGACGGCCAGTCAGGCACCACAACAAGTTCTATTTACCCTATCACACAATCTGTTAGCACTGACAGATGACCCCACATCACTGGACCCAACATTAGTCTCTGATAATGTGTGCTTTGCACTGCTTCCCTCTCACTCTGTCCTATCCTCCTTCTCTCTTCTCCACTCAGTTGCACTCTCTCTCTCTCTCTCTCTCTCTCTCTCTCTCTCTCTTTTTTATGGCTCCCTGGGAATCAAAACAGTTTCATATTTCCATCAGACAAAGATCTGGAGGATTCAACATCAGGTTTGACAGGGAACATAAGTAAACAGTTATTGAGGATGAAAAGAGGCATTGTGAAGCATTGTGCGAAGAATGAAAAGGTCTCGACTTACACAACCTCTCCATCTTTCCTTCGGGCTGTAAATAAGTAAACAGTAAACAACAGGGATGTGAGGTGATGTCAGGCTAACTTATGTGCTCAGCCTTTTTAAATAAAAGACAAGACTGCATATAAAGCTAGTATATGGCCGGACCGTGTGTGTGTGTGTGTGTGTGTGTGTGTATGTGTGCAGGCTGTGTTTTGTAATCACATCAATCATAAGCCCAGGGGAGATTTTCTTTCTCGATCCAACCACGTACAGTGTCTTTACTTTATGCGGACGCATGGGGGATGGTGCACAAGATACACGACAAAACAAAAGGTTAAACGCTAATTCAACACACCAGAGTCAAATCCCCCCCGCTCAATGGAATGGATAAAGCCACTCAGCCAGGCGTGCCAAAATACTTATTTGCAAACTTCGACATTCAACACAAAATAATCCCAAAATCCAACAGTACAACGTGCTGTCAACATGAAAACAAGTAGCTATTGTCACAGTCAGGAGCACGAGCCCTGACAGTGAAAGTCCATTTTCGATTTTGTTGTTGTTTGCACTGTCGTTCCACTGTCGGACATTGGGAGACAATAAAAACTGTCTGGAAATCTGGAAATGAGGCACTATATGCTTACTGAAGTATGTCAGCATATCAGTAAAAGCCCTGGACTGTGTCTATTAAAACACTCGTGTTCTTTAAGTCTGAAATTGCAGTGGTATTGAGTTTGTGCGCGGAAACTTGAACAGGGCAAACAGGAGCGAGTCAAATAAGGCGTTGTGCTGAAATAGTGGTATGAATAATTATACATATTAATATACATATGTCAAATTATTAGGTGAAAAGATAATTTAAAAAGATGATGCTATATGCACCTTTGTAGCCTAATGATGCTGCAACACCGTGCGGCGTCCTCTTCTTCCCTGCCAACCGTGTAGATGACATCATGCTGGCTCCCCATCCCAATCCTTCCATACCCTGCTTGCACCCTCCGACCTGAGAAACAGGCACCTCCACCTGGTTCATTATGCATCTTAGCGTGAGGCTCGCCTTGCCTGTTTTGCTCCGACTCCCTCCTGGGGTGATCCAATCCTCCCCTCTCCTGAACCCCGCCGCTAAAAGTCAGCGGTTCACGCCTCTCAGGACAATCAGGCCTGCTGTCCATCTGTCATCGCAAAGCACTGCCAAAACCACACACACACACACACAGATCCCCGAGTACAGAGCTACCACGACTCAAATGATCATTGAAGCTACTGCTTAAAAACAGAAGACTAATACACCAGCAAAGTCCATTGCTACTGGTACACGGTGAACATGAAAGAGACTTTGCTCTCCCTTAGCGGCTAAGAAATAGTCTGATATTAAAAATAACCTGGTGTGCTGATACTAAAGCGTTAAATCCCTCCACACTCTAACTGTTCCAAAGAACATGCGACATAAAGATGCCAAGCTGTGGCTAAAAGAAGAAATGTATTTATTGTACAACAGTTCATTTGTATTTTGGGCATACCTTAATGGTGGTGAGGTAATTGTGTGTATGTGTGAGTGTGTGTCCTGTTGGTTATCAAGTATGCGCAGAGCACTGTGCCAGAGAGCCCACAGTGAGAGCGCAGTCATCTAATCTAAGATCAAGCAGCCTTGGACACCTCCTCACAGGCTTCCACTGGGAACCGGATGGAAGGCTGGACTCGAGAGCCATCCATCCACATCACTCGTTTCTCCCCTCCCTCCCTACTTACACACCCCTCTCACATCTACATGCACCGTGTCTCCTCAGCACTTGTTTCTCGACACCTAATGCTCTAAAGGTCCGTATGCATACTAACCCACTAGATGTACATCACCTGTGAGCAACTCACTGCATTACAGCCTCATGAGCTTAAATATCTCATATGTCTCCTGTCAGTATAATGACAACATGAGCATGTACCACACCAATACAAAAGGAATAAAGAACTTAAATCTGATAACGCATCCCTGTGGTCAAACTAAAGCACATATGAGGCAGCCTTCACACAAGGCCACGTGCGTTTGTTGCGCCACACATCTGCCTGACGGCATCCTAAAGAATGACTCAAGATCGCATTCCGAGTCCCGTCGATGGCACGCAAACCAGATGAGTTGTCATTAATGATTCACAGCAGGTCTGGATTAGCCGGAGGTTGCCGGCAGATGAATGAGGCTATCTTCTAGGAGCGCCCCAAGGTCAGCGAGACCTCAGCGAGCGTGCTCCTGGGGCCCGCTCACTTCTACCATTATAGGCCCCAGCTGCTAACCGAGTTAGGTACTCTCAACCCACAGGCGTGCCATTCATCCATGTGAAGACAAGAGCGCAGAGAGGAAAGGACACGGAGTGATCCACAGATACACATTTGAAGCATCAGGCTTAATGCTTCTTTGTTTTTCCCTGTGTCCTTAGCATACTAATTAGTTGTGCGACCGTGTTACTCCCGTTTAAAATTTTTCCATCCATCTATCTTGTTTCTCCTTCTTAATACTGTTTAAATCGTTGCTGAAATTACTGGTTAATTCAATGGATTCAAGAGAAGACATTTTTCAAGCAAAGTTGCCTCAAACTTGTGGCTCCAACTTTTCGTGTTGGAGGATTTGCTTTTTGCTTTTTTTTTCTGTTTTCTATCATTGTAAATACAATAAGACAAGTAATTTTAAAGGGATCGTTTGAAATTCACTGGCATGAAACAAACTAAACAAACTGTGACACCACATCTTTTGACTGAATTTTGAAAGGTTCATCCAAGTGAAATGTAAGGTGCTACTCAGGTGGCTGTTCCCCCCTACTCAGTCTTTCTGCCGTATTAACAGATGCTTTTGTTACTAGTCTTGTCAAACACTCCACATGAAAGTGAAGAGTTGACAATGAATAAAAATGGGACGACTTATTGAAATTTAGTGTCATTTGTCCAATTTACTGAGAACACATACTTTCAGAAGTATATATATTTTCGTGATAATATACATGTTTTGAGGTGCTCAAGAAGAACTCTAAGGTGCAATCACTATACCAGTGTCTCCTCAAGCAAACACTTTGAGCCAAAAAGCATTTAATTAAGTCTTCTCATTTTCCCCCTACTGCCCACTCCATCCACAATCATCTCTTCATTCATCCATCTCTATGCCTTCTGGGAAATCACAGTTGATCCCTTCTTTCATCACCGCCTTTAACTCTCCTCCCCCATTTGTCCATTCTCCTTATCCTTCTGAGGCAGACTGGAGCATTCGCAATCAATCAAACTGTTATCCATCAACACTTGTGTCTTTACTGATCAATTTCTGCCACCTGATTGCTTCCCTCTGCCTTCTCTACATACTCCTAGGTCTTCCTTCTTGCCATGCAGCGCCAATTGTTTTTTTTTTGTTACATTTGTTTGTTTGTTTTTCTACTTCCCTCCTCCGACTGCTCACTTTTGTTGAGTTTCCTTCCCTCTACTGGGGTGTTCTTTTAGGGCAGCACTGGATCAAAGTCATGAATAAGGTTGGTTTGCCACAAGCATGTAAGATGATGGCTTATACTCTCCTCCTACCGCCCTCTACCAAGACACACGCACACACAAACACCTGCAACTTCCCACTCAGAGTCTGACTAAGACTCATGCCCACATGTACACAAAAGCAACACAACCACTGACACACACATAAACAGACACACACACACAGAGTCATCTACCATGAATATGGAGCCCATTTCCGCTATACGGGCTAATTCCCCTCTCAGATCAGATGTCTGCTGTTCATTGATGTGGGAGGAAAATAAAAGCACAGATTTTAGAGTGTGGTGATTCTATTTCCTTTACACTCCATATCCGTGCTCTCAGCAGGGCAGAACGCCACAGGAGAGCGATGAATAAAGAGATGTGGAAATAGTCAGTTACGTACTGTATGTACCACCACTCTTCCACGCTTGGACTGAGGACATAGTGTACGTTTAGATGTGGCCCAGCATCAAGGAAATCTGATACGGTGCCATTCTTGAAGACACATATAAATTGGTGGCTGAAACTAATAATCACACATTTTATACAGATTTAAACAAAAAAAGAAATTATGATTAAACAATTACCAAAACCAATACTCAGTACTATTGGTATATAGTTATATTATTCATTCATTCATTTTCTATACCACTTATCCTCACTAGGGTCACGGGTGAGCTGGAGCCTATCACATATACACATATACAGACAAACAACCCTTCACACACACACACACACACACACACACACACACACACACACACACAAAAAGAAAAAAGATTTGATCTGCAAAGCATCCTCTGTTCAAATTAAAAATTTCCTGAAAGTGGTACATTTTAATTGGACTACAATACCCCGGCTAGAGACAAGAGTTAAAAATTAACAGTAAGTATAAACTCAGTGTGCAGCATGACTTTCATGCTCTCTACTGAAACACTGTTGTACTGCATCGTCCCCATCAGATAAAACAAAATTTAATTCATATTCTCCTCATAGAGGCACTGTGCATATGAACCTTGTGCTGCAGCGGGGTCACGCCTCCAAGGCACTGTTTGTCTGTGTACAGACTGAAGTGCATCTACTGGATTAATTTTCACAGTATGCTGCGGCAAATGGATGGTGGGGTGGGAGGAAAAGTACGGAGCATTAATAAAAAAAGCCTGAACTGTGCAAGTTAGGGAGGTAGTGAATGTCCTCTAACTGCAGGGGTGGCAGTTCAATCCTTCTGCCATTACTTTTTGTACGAGTTGAGCGGTGCAGTGAAGCCCAGGCTGCTTCCAGAGGCCACTGAACATCAATTTTAGCCGTGAAAAAACAGCATTTTACCATCTGAAAATTACACAGTATTTAAACACATCATTATAATAACAATCTATTAAAGAGGCTATATTCGAGTTTTATCTGCCATTGAACATGGCCTCTTGCCGGAAGCAAGCGGTGGCGATTGTTGATTGACCAGAGCTTCAGCCAGTGCTGCATTTACAAGAGGATACATTGTAATACGCCCTCAGAGCAAGTTTTATGTCTTCACAGGAGATTAGAAGCTGCAGTGAGTCCTCAGTGAAAGTGACAGGATGGGATGTTAACAGCTGGTTAGTGTGCTTCAGTAGAGGGAAAGACAAGACGGAGACAAGAGTTAACATTGGCACTGTCCCCGAGACACAGCTACCCAGCCTGACATACTGTGGCCGTCCTGTCAGGTAATCCACAATCCATGAACTCAAGCAGGGATCTACCCCCATCTCTTTGAGAATGGGAGTGGCTAGGATGGTGTTAAAGGTACTTGAAAAAGAAAAAATAAATAAACATAATCCTCATGTAACCACCTGGTGAGAAGGTAGGTAGGTAAACTGTAGGGGTCTATTACATGTTTAACCTGTGGTCTCAGAGGCAGGGAAGCAGCCAGGCCCAGGGTCTTCATCATATGTGATGTGACAGCCACTGGTCTTAAGTCATTTATCTTGGCCAGATGGGCTGCAAAGTCCTTTAACAGCCTCGGATGCGGAGTTGCTTTTCCAGGTTGCCCTCACCTCTTTCACTGTAAAGGTGTGGACAGCTGTAGTGTCATGTTGTGAAGAAGATGCCATAGGAGAAGCTGCACCCCAAGGTGGGTGAAAGAACAGGTGAGGCTGTGTCAAAAACCTATTGTAGAACAGGCTGAACTCATTGGCCTTGCCTTTATCACCTGATGCTGCCTGGCTGTTGTGATGATCCTCATCGCCTTCCACACCTCTCTGGTGTTGGTGTGTAGCAGCAGCTTTTATTTTGTAGCCCTCCTTTGCCTGGTTTAATCTCCTCTTCAGCTTCCATTGTACACACCTGAGCTTCTCCTGGTCTTTATCCCCGAAAGCCTCCTTTTTCTGGTTGGGGGTGTTGATAACACTAGCATTCCAGGGTCTGTCGTTTGGAAAGTAGCATGCAGTCCTCGCTGGTATCGCCGTGTCCATACAGAGGCTAATGTAGTCTGTGGTGCATTCAAGCATTCTGTCAGTGTTGTTGTTCTTATCATTTTCTTGTGACTTCAGCAGCACATTGTAATCTGTGCACTCCAAACAGGCCTTTAGAGACTCACTGGCCTCTGGGGTCCAGATCCTGAATGAGAGAGTGGTTGCAGCCAGCCTCGGTAGAGAGGGTTTGTAGGAAGGTTGAGGAAAAACTAGATTATAATTTAATGTGTTCAATGGTGGTAGAGCTACAGCAGTGTAAACCCCCACAGAATTTGTATTCAACAAATCAAGTGTCTTATTTTCCGTTGTGGCGCAGTCAACGTCGTGCGAGTGAGAGTGATGTAGTCAAAATCTCCCAATATTTCAATCAATGTATCAGGGTGTCGTGCACCCTGTTGAAACTTTTTTTTTCGTGGGAAAACAAGACAGCCAACGCTCTGGAGGCAGAGCGTGTGTCCGAAAGGTACATGGGTGTTTAAGAAAAAAAGACAAGGACTCATACAAAAAGTGTTAAAAGTGAAAGAAGTAAGAGTGAACCTTGAGTAATGAATCTAGATGTCAGGTGTAAAATGAAATGATGAACGGAGGGTGATGAACTGCAGTGTGTGTCTGTACGCGAGTCAGACAGCTTGTCGGTGTGTCCATCTTCTGGCCCCTGAGGGGTGAACTGCTGTCAGTGCTGCTGTTCAGACAGCCTGCACCTCGGGGCTCAGCCGTCCCATCTTATTCACATGAATTCACCTCAAAGGGAAAGTAAGTGATGCAACTCTCGTATAGGGGACAGGAGCTGTGGGCGGGGAAATATATATATATATATACTGCATACATTAAGCGGGAGGAGAGATGACAGTCCTACAGGATGTGAAGAAATGAAAAGTAAAAACAAGTTGAGGATTTGAACGCAGGTCACAGAGTTAAATATTTGTTGATGAAGAGAGATTAATACAAATAACATGTCAGAATATCATGAGTATCCGACTCAGTGTTGTTATCCATAATCTCGTCTTTCCAAAAGGTAGAGCAGCATGTGTTTCCAACCCTCTATGGCTCTTTTTACATAATCACAGCTACTTGACCTACCATCTCTTTCTGTGCCTCTTCACTTACACAACTCTCCCACCTACAACACTCTGTATCTTTTATGTCCAGGAATCATGAAGCCGAGAGAAGGAAGGGAGAGAAGCTGAGCTATAATACTCTAACAGCCCATATATATAGCTGCTGTCTGCTAGTTATGAGTAATAAGTAGCAACAGAGCTCATGAGTAATTCACTGAGTCAAATGCACATGCCTGTTCAGAATCCACAATGCAGTTCATTTAACAACAACAACAACACTACACATGGATTTTCTGTTCAATGGTTAAGTCTCTTAAATGTAGTACGGAGGGAAATGTCTTTAAATACAAGACGTGACAAATACGAACACAAGCCAGATTTGAGGTGGTCTACTAAATCTGTCACTGCTTTCTAGCACAGCCTTCCCACCCTACTGGTTTCTTTTTTACTTTATTGTGTCGTCTCGACACTGGTGACAATCCTGATACCAAAAATAGCTCTTCCCACCTCCCACCCGCTTCACTGGGACAAGGGCTCATGGTAGGAGGGGGTGACGGGGGGTCAAAGTCAGCCCTCGTCAATCTGGAAGATTCTGTCAGCGGGTTGCCGGCAGCCACTCGTCTGCTAACGCCGCTCCCTCCAAATGACTCTGCCATGACAACCCCGTACCAATCAAAAGCACTGATCCTTTGACCCCCACAAGGAGTACCTGGAGCACCAGTTGAGGTAAGAGACAGGCAGACTAATTACACGCCCTGTCTCCAGGTCATTATACAGCCTCGTCCAGCCCTGTCATCCCTCTCCTCCTTGTCTTTTCTTTACAGCCCACTTAACTGTCCGAAAGGCCTTCGACCCCCATTACGTTTTTGGTAAATAAAAGAGAAGCCTATCTAAAAGATGAGTTATTGCAGAGTGGTAGAGGTGTAAAGGATAAGTTCCCAGAGAATTTCTCAATGGCCTTTGAAAGCAGACTGAATGAATGGGCAGAAAACAGATGGCAGAATTGAGCACAGGAGACGGGACTGGACATTTGTAAAATGGGAAAGAGAAAGAAATGGAGCTTCAGGCACCAGTCTTTTGCTTCATGTACTTCAAAGTTTGTAATGTGGTTGCAGCGATGTTGGTGGCAGCGTTGCTTAGTTGTAATCCGAGAGCTTTTATCTTCAGTCTCTTTTTCCATCTATGCGCCTACCGCTGTGGCAAAATTGTCACCCCTGACCTGGAACTCCACACACACCCACTGTGAATAATGCACCATGATTACTCTAAGTTATAGCAAATGATTCTTTTCCAACACTTTAAGATTCTTTTCCAAACCATCAAGGCAGAGGGTAATTGCCCCGCACAGCGGTAAACTGCTGCGTTCAGTGTGGTTTAAGTTACCATATCCATTGGAAAATTAGTCAACATTATTAGTAATCAGTCTTTGGTTCCATGTTGTGAAGTGGATGCTCACACTGAGCACGTCGGCTTTGGCACATTATCCCAGTCTGCCTCAATATCACTGGTGTGAAATTAATTAGTCCCGCCGTGAGAGTTGGGTGACGAAGCAAAATGAAGAAGGGGTTGATTTTTAATGGCAGCGAAAGTGCCACGCATCACACGTGCACAACCAACAACACACGCACGAAAACATCAACTCTTTAATTCGTTTCTCTTCCGAAATCTCACAGAGGATGGACTTCACCAAATGGCTTGAGTTTAATTAGACTCATCTTTAATGAGCCATATTAATCTTAAATGTTCTCCTTTCACTGCAGCAGTGTGGTAATCAAAGTGTACACATCCAGTGCATTTGTGCGAGACAGATATAACACGTCTGTGTATATACAGTGCGTACATCTGTATATACTTGGTATTGTATGTGTGCGTCATTGGACACAATTGCCTCCTTTCTTTCACCAACAGTACACTCAGCATGTCTGTTGCTCCCTGTCCTCTGTGCTGGCTGATGAATAATAGATGGTGGCAGTACAGTCGGAATCAGAGACAGAGCAATGACAGATGAATGTTTCATGCTGCCATTCGTTCTTTTACAAGAATGTCCTAGGTGTGTGCTGTTTTCAGCAACAATGGCACTCCATCTGCTTCCTGTGCAACTTTCATGTGATCGTGCCCTTCCCCGCTACGTCATTTTTTCCACCTTGCTCCCCTTTTCCACATCATAATAATAAATCAGTTTAGACTAGAAACTCATATGTGTGTGTGGCAGGTGTTTCATTCATTCTGTGCTAAGTTCAGATATGATACTCTTCTGCTTTGACCTGTAGCTGTAAATGGTCTCATCCGCCTCTGATGGTCCAATTGCCTCAGGGTTCTTTACAAATTTTATGTCTGAAAAAAACAAAACAAAACTGTGTAACTTTTGGAACAGAAAATAACATGTTCCCCATCTTGGAAATAAAATGTTGAATTCGTAAGCAATAAAGCACATGCCTGCTTAATTCTACACATACACGAGTGTTTGCAAATACAACTTTGCTTGGTAGTAGCTCATGGTGGCCCAGCTACTACTCTTTCTGATATGCTGCCTTTCAGCATTCACCATACAGCGTCACTGTGTTTTGTGGTTTCAGTGGTTGGCGTTCGGCTCTGGCCATGGGTATCCACAACATCATGTGCATGCACTGAGAAGGAAACTGCAGCAACACCATTCTATGTATGCTGAGAAAACCGAGGAGAGACTATTGATTTTGTGGAAAAGAGGAGGCCGATAACGGATGTGTGAATTTGTCATCGGGGGAGAGCCTCAGAGGGAAATGGCCAGTGCAATCATCAGCAGAGAGGAGCCTGTAGGGAGGCAGTCACACACATAAACACACGCATACACTTCTTTATAAAGAAACAGGAGGAGGAGAGAGGCCCAAAACAAAGAGACGAAGAATACAAATAGGAAGCTCAGAACTAATGGACCAAAGAGTAGATGTCCAATTTGTCTCACACATACACCAACATAAAGCTCAACCCAAAGCTGACAAATGGGCCACCTGAAAACTAAGACTTATTCGAGGTAACAGCTGGTTCCAGCCTGTTTTTCACTAAGGTGCCGTCATACACAGCCATGTGGATGACAAACTGATCGTGATAAACAGCCATGCTGCTCAATTAGAGCCACAACAGGTGTGTGATGCAGACAGGGGGCACAGAAAGTGGATCACTGTTTATCACCCAGATGCGCGGCGCGGAGTGAAGAATAGTTTGATTGACTTCTCTTTGCTCTTGGAGAGAGGGGGAAGTATAAAGAGATGAAGCCACGCTGTTTTAACACTGTTTTATCAGGTCACCTCGGTAATTAAACACATACAGCTGTGGTTACAAAAGAGAGAAAAGTGAGAGTGGGCGAGGACAGAAAGACACAGAAAGTGATAACGAAACAGATGGAGGCACATTTTTTGGAGCAAATTTGGGATTAAGATGCACTGAAAATGGAGGAGAGGGATCTTTACACTGTGCCGCTGATCCTCTTAGGTGGGATTCTCTGCTACTGCTGCTGCTGCTCTAAATGTGTATGTTTGTTATAATTATGCACTGATCACATAATTCTCATTTACAGCCTAGGGTTACCACGGAAACACAAATATTCAAGCAGCAGATGACATGTTTAAAAATATAACGCTAAAAAAAAAAAAGAAAAAAAAAGATCACACTTTGTCGTGTGTGCTTTTCGCTTCTTACCAGCGTGCGCGCGACAGTTAGCATACTGTGAGTGTAGCGCTGTGTGTCGTGAGGAGGGGGTGAGGAGGAGAAAGAAGGAGAGAGATGTGTCGAGAAGGGGGAGATAATAGGAGGGAGGAGAGGTGGAAGAGAGGGAGGGGCTGATGATGAGAGTGTGAATGGTTTCTATTTTTAGCCCGCATGTGTGATATATGCCAATAGGTGTTCAAACCACAGAGTAAGAGAGGCTTTGGCAGGCTATAATACACAGATGCTGTGCAGTTTCACATTCCAAAGTCAACACTGAAACACAAACCTATTCTGGTGTAATTAAATAGCATTTCTGCGTAGATAAAGCCACTGTAACTAATATAATTACATTTTGCTTTTCAGATGAGTTTAAGATAACTGTTGATCCCGATATTTTCTTCGCCTGACAGAAGGCACAGGTGCCAAAAGCCTCTGTAAAGCCCCATAAAATGAATGTGCTGAGATCAAATGGAGTGCACTATAGAATGAAGAGGAAAATAAATAAATAAGCGAATTAATATCATGATGAAATCGGGATTACATCCATAATATCGTTCAATCACTCCATAATCCCAAAATGATTGGGCTTTAAAAGGATACAGACTCACAGGCATCAGAGATGGATTAAGTGACATCAATCAATAAATCCTGATTATGGAGCGACACCAAAGCATCTAAACAGTAACAGATCCGGACAATTTCTCAAACACCATGCTGAACACAATAAATTGGCCAAGAGGTAAAAACAGTATTATGAGTGATGGCACAGAGAAAGCCAGGTCCACTGTGAACAAATTACCACACCATTTTAAATGTGGCTTCCCATTCTGCAATATATCTCTATTTGTAATGCTGCAGTGCAGGGACCACAATCACTTATTGAATTATACGGCTATCACATCCATCACCCTGTTCAGTGACTGGCCTCCACTTACTAAAGCATTTATCTGATCATCCTCTCATAAATGGCTTGATGAATTGCACCGTCCTCTGACTTTGGTCTAATCATAATTGCATCTGTCTCAAATGGAGACTGTCTCTTGTCCCTTTTCTGTCTTCATTTTTGTGAATTTCTCAGGAGGGGGCCATGCCCAAACAAAAAAAAACAACCTGAGCTTGACTGGTAGGGTCAGTGTTATTCAGACAGGATTATCAGTGAGCATTGAAACTACTGTATCACTTTGACTTTAATATCGAAGCAGTAACACAAGAGAACCAGAGAAATGGCCCATAGAGCTAAGTGAGTAAGAAACCTTTATGCTAACACTGACAATGCTAACGTGTTTGTCTACTAAATTGTGTATATTTCTTTATCTAATTAGACTAATTGTTGTGATTTGCACTGGGCAAAGTGACATTTTGATCTGATGACAGGTTTTGATTAACTAAAGCTGATCATCAGAGTTATAGCAATTCACCTTGAGAGGGACACGAATGTCTGTATCAAATTTCATGCCAATAAAACCAGTTGTTGTCAGAACATTTCTCCAATAACCACTGATGTGAACTTAATGGCGGCCAAGAGGAAAGGCCCAGAGATTACTACCGACATTAGAACTCATCCTCTTTAGAAATATATAGAAATCCATCCAATAGCTGCACAGTTATGTCGCTCTGGGCCAAAGTGGTGGACTGACCACCTGACCGGCAGACCTGCAATGCCATCCTGAATGACAGAGTGCGAAAGAAAACTGCAATGTTCATATTTAAGGTGTGAACTCTCAGTATGCATTTGAATACAGGTCTCAGTCCACACTGGTTATGTCAACACCTCTGGGTCTTTCTGGGCTCGGACAGAGTGACAGACCACTAATACAATCACTGCAGTTGTGTTTTAGTCATTTATGTAGTCTCCACATCAGTGGGTGGATGGGTGGGGTGTGTGTGTGTGTGTGTGTAGAGAAAAGAAGCTTCTCTGTGAGGCACCACAACCATCATCATTTCGTCTGAGATGGCTGACACACAATTTGAATAGTTCGGTCAATACGCCTCTTCACACTGTGGAGTCTGAAGTTCAAAACACACTTTTTTCCACAATGCACATTTTTGCAGAATCTGCAGAAGATGCCTAGCTACACTGAATCTGCCTCTCTCCCTTTCTTTGCATACATTATTATACATATTTCGTTTCGCAATACTGTATCGTTATTCAAAACCACTGTATAGATTTTTTATCACCAATTTACATGCAATCATTTACGGAGGCGGTTCATTTTTGTGTTGCATTTAAAACTCTGACTTCTAGTTGGCAGCAGTCATTTAGCCATTGATTCCTCCGCTCCAACGGAACAATGAGATCTCATGAGAGTACAGGACTGCGGCTCATTGCGTGCTCAAGCGTTAGCAAACTTAGCACAGTCAAAAAAGGAAAGAAATCGCAATATCACCAAACAAAAAAAAAAAAAATCTCTATGATTGTCTTGCAAACAGTGTCGTAATATATTGTGTTATTGCATCTCTATTGTGATACATATTGTATCACCAGATTATGGCCAATACACACCCCTAGTATACACCCCATTTACAGTACATGCTCACACAGACAGAGACAGGTAGACATATACAAACATGTGAGTACAGCGCGCATATTAGGAGCTGTGAAGCCTTTAATAGCAGCCATCTGTGAATTTTCTAAAGGCGTTTGGCCAGGTATGTTGTTATCAGTCTGCTTGTCCATGGGGTCTGGCTCAAATCTGTTATTGTTTCTCAGCATGCGTTTCTGTATAGAACACACATCAATGACCTCACGGCAGGAGATTGGAGCACAGGCCAAGTTTGCAACTAAGAGCTGTCTCTACAGGGAAATGAAAAACACATACAGATGGAGACAAACACACACGCACGCACACATACAAAGACAAAGAAAACGACTTTCCCATCTCTCTGTCTCTCTGTCCTAAAAACTTTAGCTCGGTCCCTGACCATCTTTGTTCTCTCTGCTTCAGTGTCTCTCTCCTCATTTGATGGCTGACAGATTGCACTCTTCAACCTCATCTAAGCAAGTTTTTGCCTCCCAATACTTCTTTCACTAAAACTTTCTCATCACATTGCCTCTTTCTTTGTCTTTGTGATACATTGTCAGTCATCCATACCGTGGTATATTTCTAGGAGTTATATGAAGCCAACTGGCCTGAAGAAGCCTTCTGGAGTCGTTTTGCCTTCCTATAGCACTTGAGTGATACAGGTTACACTGGTCAAACTCATTGATGATGAGTCGAAGCAGTGCGAAGAAACACAATATCGAATATTTTAGTCTTGGACGAAGGTGTAAACTGTTTGTAAATGCTGTGGGAAAGCAACCGGGTTAAAAAAAAAAAAAAAGTGAGAGCTGAAATGTGTGATTCAAATCTAACGTCTTCTAATTATAGCAGCACAGACATCATCTGCATCTGTTTGCAAGAATTACTGCTTCACGTTTTTATACCTCCACCAACCAGTCAAGTTCCAGTTTTAAATCCAAGACTGGTCAGACTTTGAAGGAATCTAAAGCTGCATTTTATCATAATTAGCACATGAATTAATGAGTTATGGCTAAAAAATCTGTTTTGTGAGGTTAGAGGCTTTGGCCACCAAAATCTAATCAGTTCATGCTCGAGTCGAAGTGAATGTTTTTATGCCGAATGTGAAGAAATTCCCTCAAGGCGTTACTGAAAAATGCACAAACTGAAAACATAATGCCTGCAGCCACATCTGTCGCTGGTGCAGAGGCATAAAAAGTCACAGCTCCTCTGCAACTAGAGCCCGAGCAACACAGAAACAACGTCTTCATGCTTCTGGGGTCATGTGATGTGTGCTGTCTCTTTTCTGTTTGTCACTCTCCCTCTAAATTCTTCTTCCCACTCCCACAGTTTGTTTCTGCCTTTCTGGCTCATACATACATGCAGCTCATAAACACTACGCGCGTAGATGGGAGCTCTTGGAGAAAGACGAGGGAGAGTGTCCAGAAGTGTGACAGGTCTCGCTGCGCCTGGCCGAGGGGAACGATTGGAAAACTGTTGCTCCATCTGCATTCACCTGCTGCTGGCCTGGTCCACCTGGCCTGGGAACATACATTATGTTCCAAAGCACTTGACCATAACATCCATCACTACACTCTGATCTATATCCACCCATTAGGCTGCTGCTATCATCACTGTCCAACAGCGATTAGCCACACTGGTAATGTGAGTGGATAGAAACCTGGATTGCATAGATAAATCCCCCAGGACGGCTCTGGTGTTTTAGTCATGCAGACAACTCACTCTGAATGCTGAGTGGTTTTTTGCTGTTGTTGTTTCTTTTTTTTTTGGAATAGGAGAGGAAAGCAGAATGCTATGTAAACTGTAAATACAGGGATAGTATTTCTCACTCATGTGAATGGGAAAGAGGTCAGAGGAGGGTTTTCTTTTTTTTTTTATATCTGACAAGAAATGCATAAACTGTATGAAATGGTGTTTTCCACTTCACCTGCATTACTGGCCAAAAAGATTTGCCTGCTGCAGTTCCTTCAAGAAGTCACGTAATCATGAGGAAAACTATGATAAACGGAAATACTCCCTGTTTATAATACTCCTTGCACATCTCGTTGTTCAAAGACTAACTTTATTAGTGTTCTTATTTTTATAATGGATAACATCAACCGATTTAATTCTTGTGTGCCTTAGGGAAAAACCTCTAAAGCCAATTCACACATATTTGAATGGAAAAGTATGGAAACTAGTCTGCTGCTATCTTTTATGAGCAAAGCTGGCCTATTTATAGAAGTCCACAGGAGAAGTAAGTTTTTATGTCTGCAGGAGAAAATGGAAATGTTTAACAGTGGAAAACTTGAAGAGCTTGTGCCATCAGTTTATGTATATGTGCCTTTATATGCAATGTTGAATTGACAACAGTAGTGGTACTTCAAACTATTTCCATTTGGTCATATGAATCGTGTTTGTCATAGCGGTTTCTCAAGTCACTTGCTTCAAAAAATAAATAAATAAAAAAATGCCAAACATTGCATTCTTCTTTTTCTCACTGTGTGTTATCAGCAGAAAGTCACTCTCTTTCAGCAAAGGGAAATTCCTTTACCAACTTTATTGAAGTTCAGGCTCGGCTGAGTGTTTTTCCACTTACTATCAAGAATACTCTATGAAATGTGTCGGCCCCCTGAGAAATGTGATTAAGTCGCGCACCAGTTGTTCCCATGCATTTTTATGTTTTTCATAGAAGCCGAGAGCCAACCACTGGGGTTTGTATGTCCTTATGCTTCATCCCTCCACTCCTCATCCCTAAATATCATAGTGTTAATAATGAACAGCAGATAATTTTCTCTTTCACCTCACAAACATGCTGGGGAGATGAGATTCCCCTGCTGTGTGTCTACATGTGCCCAAAGCTATTGAGCGTAGAGAGCAAACTGATAAATTATGTGTTTGGGCTGGATGCTGCGCTTATGCAGTGCAGCAATGCAGGTTCAAAGTCATTGTGCATGTATGTGTGTGAAAGAGAGAGAGAGGGGGAGGGAGAGAAGAAGACAGAAAGAAAGTAGAGAGAGTTTATACACAGGCTTATCGTGGACTACATGCTACTGCAATGCATAAGCAGGGAGGGAAATGTTCCATTTTACCAAACATAATGAAGTCAAAAGGAATAGTTTCCACAACATCGACATTAGTTTGTGGGTGGAGAGAGAAGAGAAATGAGAGGCAGAGAGTGTGAGCTGCGATCCAATGTGTTATCAAGAGAAACAGAGAAAGGAAGGAGATAAGAGCTGACCGATAAAGTGAGATTGCATTTAAGATTATAATATGCAACTGAGATTCTCTTCCCTGCAAAATTACATTTCATGCCATTCATCATTACAAAATGACAACTTAACTAAAAATGACTTATAGTATGAAATTAACAACACGGCTGTAAAAAAGATACTAAGATTAAAAAAAGGTAAAATTAGGTTTCAAGTTTCCAAACAGACTCTTTTTCAGATTAGATTCCGAGTCAAACGCCAGATGATTTATTCCATGCTATGACTTCAGATGTAGAGCCTGTAAATACAAATTACTTTTCAGATAAAACTGAATGTTACAACCCCACCCCCACCTCCTCACACTCAAACTGCCAATCCAAGGTACATTTAACAGCATCCTATTTTCAGGATAGACATCTTCTATATTACACACTGCTGCTGAAGGGTGAGGTTATGTCCTATCCACCAAGCCTCTGCAGAGAAACAAAATCAATTTGCTCACACTGCATGTGTGTTCGATTGTGCCACACGTGCAAGATTGAAGTGCATTATTCATGTATATGATACCAAGGTTATGGACCATCTCCCCTTAACAGCTAAAGTGGTTTCCTTACGGTGCATTCAGCATGATTTGTTTCACCAACAGTTATCTGATAGCTCGGACGGTTTCCTTGCCTTGAGACGTGCTTCTACATCTGTTTTGCATATCATCTGAAAAGTGGATGAACTCATGAGCTCTCTGTTTTGAGCAGGTCATTGATGTGGTGTTAATTCAATGCTAATAAGATTAAAACATAATGCAGATTGTCCCCTGTGAAATGAAGCTGTTGAAAATCCTTTAAGGAGACTTCTCATTGAGCGGCAGTGGACCATGGCCTTGCTCCTTGCAGAGCGAAGAGGTAGAAGATGGGTTACTCATGAGAGGGGTTGGGAAATTAAATTAATATTGCCACCAGTCAACCCTTGAAGGGAAAAAGGCTTACTGAAATCTATTAATGGTGTTAGTCCATGACTTGACTTTTATGCTCTTCCCAGTGCTTGGTGCTGGCAGGATTAATCCCTCAGCATGGGTAATCCCACAAAGACATCTGGATAGAACAAAAAAAAAAAAAGTTGATTCCTAGCTTTGTGAAGGACATGTCCTTCGTCCACGTACTGACACCAGAATGACACAAGAGAAATCCAATATAATAACATCAGTATTGGGCACAAAATCTTGTCTTTCTTTCTTTTTTTCTAAAAACTGCTGAAAACAAATGTCATGACAGGAAATCCAGTAAGATCATCCTTGGTGAAACCTGTCAGGATGGAGGGGAAAGATGATGAGTGGAGACGACAACTCTCACACACACACACATAGAGACACACATACCGAAGAACAGAAGGAACAGCTCCAGAGACGAGCATTAATCCCCACAGATTTTGTGTAGCAGAACAATTGCTTTTGTCACCCTGGATAATCAGGACAGAACACAGTTTATGAATAACAGTACGCCCAGAAAGATGTACACAAACAGAGAGAACGTGTGTGTGTGTGTGTGTGTGTGTGTGTGTGTGGGATGCATGCATGTATGTCAAGGCGAGTGTGAGGGTACACACAAAGAGAGAAGGAAAAAAAAAAGAAAAAAAAAAAAAAGATGTGGAACAATGACGTCTACCTGTTCAAAAGCCCTGGCTGTAAATCTGGGAAGATTAATCAGAGTCATTCAGACAACGTTTATCGCATTCTCTACAGGGAAATGAGAGGCGATTTATTTCTATAACTTGGCCTACATATATGGAGAACTATCACTCACATTCACTCCAGCCCCCATTATCCACTCAGTAATGAGCATGTCTGGACACAATACTGTCTAATCCATATTTGTTTACATTCTGGTGTCTTCTCTGGGCCAGCTGAACCGAGGGCCACTCTAATAAAACGACTACAACAATGCATTACTAAATGATTGTGAAATTATCCAGCTAAATCAGCTTTCATTCATGCAACATGGTGTAATCATACTAAGGAGGAGTTAGCAGTTATATTCCTTAAATACCTACACACACCATAGAGCTCATCACTAATCTCTCTCTTTTTTTTAAAAAAAAAAGGAAAATAAAAAACTAAACTGACATTATTTAATTCTAATATTATTTGATTGATCATTGTTTGAACTTCCTTTACAATATGCTCTTCACTTCTTTAACAGGCAGCAGAGACGGAACGGTAATGGGAGCAGAGGCACATAATGTACAACAAAAGTCACCACGTTGCACAGCATGTTCTCTCTTTAATTTTCTTGTGGACACAGTGGGCTCGATCTAAAGCCTGAAGAATGAGGCACAAATGCAGTTAAGATGTTCCTGACTTTTTCTTTTTCTATTTTAATGTTGGAGAAAAAGTCACTGTTACAGGCTCACGGTTCAAACGGGGTTGTACTTAATCTCTTAATGTGTTTTGGATGTAATATGCATGAGACAAATCCCAGTGCCTTCCTCCATTCTCCTTAAAAGCAAGGTGCACTTGCTCATTGGTGTTATGCTATTATAACGGCTCAGCGTTTCATACAGAGTTGGAGTCTATTTGTGGTCAGTTGATTACACATTGTGTCTGACCATTGAGTCCAGTCCTGGCACTGACGCTCTCGGGGGGTAGAGAGAGGCTGAGTGAATCAACACCCTGCAGCTCCACTTTGAAGCAACGCCAGAAATCAATGTTTCAAATATTTTATGTTTGGAGGAGTGTGACTAAATCTTCGGGTAGGTTATGAAATTGTTGTGGACAAATCTAGGTGATGAATGAGGAACACCGTGACAGATTTACCAGGCGGGTAAAGCATAACAAAGAAGGCTTCACTGCGGAGCTTCATTTAACAGACACCACGATGCACAAAGTTACGCAACAGCTGTGTCTCAAAGAAGCTCCGACTTTCTGAGGCTGTACTGTAATAGCAATGCGTATCGTCTCCGTACTCCCCGGTATGTTGGCACATGTTACTCTCTCGACAATGCTCCATTAAAACAGTGAAATGCTGTGCCATTGACTGCAGACCAATTTGCTGATCAATCACGCAATCACTTTCTTCTGCCTCAAGAAAGCAATAAGCGAACCGTGCACCTGACACACTACGTTTTATGACCAACATGCCCATGGTTGCACAAATAAGTGCAAAGCAACATGGGCACTGGATGGGAAAATGGCAACTGTGTGTGACTGGATCTTGCAAAAGACACTGTTATTGCACTTTGTACAGTTTAAGACAAGGTCACAGCCATGCTCTGTGAGCCTGGTTTTGTACAAATCAAGAGTCTGATCTGATGATGGTGCTGGATAAAAAGTCAAGACACAAGTCTTCACGCTTCGGGGACCACAAATGTCTGTACAAAATTTCATGGCAATCCTACTGAGGTATTTCAGGCTAGACCAAAGTTTTGGATCGACCGCCAATCAGACACTGCATTGCACAGACACACCCGTGCCCTTTACATTACAAACTAAAAGCCTGAATGTGACAGGAAATGATCAGAAGGAATCTGAGGCTTGGTGTGGTGGGTCTGGCTCTACCATGTGTCTTTAGACCAACTCAGTGGGCAGCAGCCATCAGCTGTTCAGGATGCTGCTAAACACCCTAGAAACTGATAATCACTGACTCATTTCCAGGCTTCTCACTGAGAGCCTGCTGGTAATTGAATTGGAGGAGTGGGCACAAGTGTAGTGGGCTTCAAAGGACCAGAGCTGAAGGCAATCAGCTGTGACAGACAATGAGAGAGAGACAGGGAGGGAGGGGGAGAGAGAGGTTCTATAATGAAATGTTCACATATCTTGTGCACCCTGTTCTTTTTTTATCTTCAACACCTTGAGCATCACTCCAATCACTTTTACCCAGTTAGTTGTGATGAAGTTAGTGAGGACACCGTGTCCTATGACAGGGCAGCATTTGTATGCATGGTGCATCAATGATAAAAAAAGGGGGAGGTAAAACAAAGCACATGCTTGAAATACCTGACTGAAAGACCCTCCCTGTCAATTACCCTTCACAGTCACATTGGAGACAACAAACTCCCCCCGGTGGGTGACAGGTGGCAAGGTAAATGTATTTTGTAAAAGCTTGAAAGGCTTGGCGCTCAATATCCCTTTTTAAAAAAAAATGGGCACCCACCCAAAAGTCTGCATGAAAAGCAGGTAAAATACCTACAAACAACAAAACAGGGAGCCTGAGCAGGCATCTGGAAGAGCTGGAAAGAACCATTTCAGTGGCAGAGTGTGGAAGGAAGACCGAGGCGCTATATTGACTTGTATGACCTCAAACACAAAAACACAAGCAGCAGGTACCGACTTGCAAGTAAATTCCCTTTTTTTGACATGTTTAATCTGGTCTTATTTATCTTTAAAAGAGGTTATTGATTGGTTTCGTTTGCAGCTCTTGGACCCATTTTCAACTGCTGGAAAAAAATGGACCATTCTTCATCTGCTGCTTCAATCAAGGACAGATAAAAGAGATAAAGAGGCATGTTGGGCGTGACATCTTTAAAAGGTAACTCTTGCTACATTTGACCAAAGATGATGAGACAAAATTTGAAAAAGAAAATCTGGCAATGTGTTGAGCATATTAAATATAGTCATCAAGAGACAGTTATTAGCATTGCTTGAAGCAGCAGTGATGATAGTGTACAGTCAGTTAGTCCACAGTGACTCTCAACACCTAACGCATGGATTCATATTGTCATGGTGTCCAGAGGATGAATCCTCGCAACTTCCTCCAGTGTTTTATCTAGCACCATCAACAAAACTTTCAATTAGTCCAGAAAAGGTGGTTTATGAACAACAGAACTGTGTAAAGTGCTATTGAGCAAATAAAAATTTAACAGCGCAGTACACAACAGTGCCAAAATACAGCTGCTGGTTTGGCTATAACCTCTTAGATTTGGCTAAAGTAAGTCCATGTAGACCATGTAGATATTTTTGTTAAAGGCATCTACACCTATACTTCAAAGTGTGCAACGTGGTATCTATTGAGATACAGGTATTAGATCTAAACACAGTTTTTATTGTGACATCTGCTGCGGGGCTCTGATGTGTCTGACCACCAAGTAACAGGCACAGCACCCATGTAGATAACTGAGGAGGGTTGTAAGTTTCACTGGAATGCAGAAACATGAAAATACTGTGAATTATTGCTGTTGTGCTTAGAAACCACAGACCTGAAAAATTACTTTAGTGATTTTTCTGCCTTTACAATAGCCCCCAGCACAGTCACACTTCAACAGCCACCAACATAAAACTAAATGTGGGAGCACATAATTGCTTAAAAAAGGTACAACGAAACACAGAACAGAACATCCTAAACATGTGCCTGGGACACAAACAGAAGAAATACACTGTAAATGTTGCTTTCATTGTAAGCGTGCACACAAACGTGCGCAGCCTCAGGAAACACATCAGTTTGGAAGAAAACAAGAAAAAAGAAAGGGGGGGATAGGGGCAGTGAAAGAGGGATAAAAAGTAAAAAAGAAACAAAAGATAAAAGTCTACAGCCATGCAGCCTAGTGAGGCTGTAATGATCACTGCAACATACCACCAAAAAAGAAAAAAAAAGTGAAATAGGTGAAAGCAGTAAAAACTGTGGTATTCTTTCATCCATACTATTAGTGGAGCAGAAATAAAAAGGTATACTTGTGTTTTCCACTCGTCATACGAGATGTAGTAAGACATGGTGTTTGGCTATTGAGACAAATGTTCTGTTTTCCAGGCCTTGTAGGCTGTGGTACGCTGTAGTGAAAGTATTTCATGAATTAATTAAGTAGTTCAGATAAAATTGTTTACAGTATCATTCGTACCATTATATATCCACTCATTTTGTAATGCTGGTGAAGTTAATTCCCAATCCCCTAATAATGTGCAATAAGCTGTGATGGAAAATAATTATTAATCTCAATGTAGGGTTCTATCATGTCATTAAATAAGTCTCTCTGGCCTATTGTTAATTCAGTCGATAAGATTAACCATCTGGATACAATCAATATTCCTGCCAACGTTTCAGGATGGAGCAAAGTGACTGACTGACTGACCTGTCGATGTTGCCATCACAACAGCGGAGAGGGTGGGAGAAACTAAGGTGAGAGGGGTGAGAATGTACTGACATTTTTATTTCGTGACCTCTTTTTCTGTTGCTTTTTTCTCTAGCACCAGCAGAAAGGGGGATGGGGGTCAGAGGGCTGGAAGAGAATCAGCGGCATGGAGAGCATCGTCTCCTTATGTCTCTTTACTCTGCGAGGCAGACTGAGGTGGAGGGGAGGGAGGGTGAGGAAGACAAACCAAGGGAGAATAACAGCTGAGGTCAAAGTTGAGGTTCGCTTTCTCTGACAAATGCTTTACTGTGTGTGTGTGTGAATTTCCATCATAATGAATTATTTTGATATCAGTGCCAGCTGGAGGTCAGTGTTGTATTGAAATCACCTTAAGGTCAGAGGTGAGTGCACGTATTACTGGTGCTTTTTAATGCACGTATGCTCTTTCTGGTTTCACTGTGCTGGCCAGTCAGTAAGAGAACAAATATACCGTACACTTGCAAAGGAATAAGAAACAAATGAATGATCTGGAGAGTCTGTTATGATTGTGTGGGTATGGCAAAGTAATTAATTCATAATTCCTGACAAACCCACCATTTGTAACAAGATATATTAAAATTAAGTTACAAATCCTTTCCTGTCTCTGTTAGCAGACTTTGCTGGTTTCCTGCCAAATGCCTATTGTACCGTAGCCCTTGTTGGCTGTTTGCTGTTGCAAGAATAAGAAGGAAAACACAAAGTTTGAAAAAAAAAAAAAAAAGAAAAGATTGTGCAAACCTACAGAGCTCGGAGAAAGCCTCTGGAGAATACTGTCAGGAAGTGAAATCTTTGACCCGTGACTTTCTGTCCATTAATGGTGCTGTACTTGATTTTGACTGAATTTCTGGAATATACAGTGCATCTGACAGTCAATAACACACACTGTAATACATCATTACCTGGGTGCAGTAAATACCAGTAAAGGGATATCCCGGCGTAAGTTTAACCCATGGTCTACTGCACCGTGAGACCGAGTAGAACACCCCCTCGAGAGATCAAGTTTGCCGACCGCAAACTTCTCTAGTTGCAGCAACTTGGCCTTGGCTGACTGTAGTTTGAGAATCTCAACTCGGTTCATTTCCCTGTCAACACTCACTTGTTATTGTTAGAAATAGACAGGGAAGACAGGTAGGAACACCGATGCGTTCGGTAATCGACTTGTCAGGGCTTTCCCACAACTAGCAAGCGGCTGGAGGAGGGTGGGTGAGTTCTGTTTTCGTCTCTTTTCAATAGAAACCAGGCAAAGTTAGCAGGTGTTTGATGCCTCGTATGATGTGCTTGATCTCTCAAGGGGCTGTTCTATTCTGTCTCACCTGGCATTAGACCATGGGTTAAACTTACACCGGAATATCCCTTTTAACAGGTGGTGCGTGTCCACCTGTTGTAACTGCGATCTGTATCTGTATAATAACATCCACAGGACTCTCACACCCACAGGCCTTTGCAATTACACCACTGATATTAACCTAGAGCATGTTTTTCCTTATTCAGATATGCTATTGCGGTAATTAATATTTGCCGTCGTTGGTTGGTTCCCAAACGTACAGTAATGAGCGCTTAACATTTGTTTTGCTGCGTTTTCTACACAAAGGAAATTACAGAGAATAACTCTCTCTCATGTGCTAATCAAACCAAAATCTATGCTATACAATGTGATTAAGCTGGTTGGTTTACCCCACATCATAACATTCTGGAGCATCTCAAGCACTTACAGTCACCTAATCACTAGGATGATCACATTCTTTCCAAAAGTCTGCCTTAGATAAGAGAGGCAAGCAGACACAATGACTGTAAATGTGGATGTTGCCTAGAATATCTCCATATATCAAACTCTGTGAATCAATTTCTTGAAATCTCACTGTTATAACTTTACTATTTTAATGAATAATTAATCTTGATTTAATGAAGAAATGGAGGACACGGAAAGAAAAAAAAAGTGTGGTTTTGTTGAGTGTATGCTCTGGAGAGCTCTCTCTGTACACACAGAATAGATTATTTGTATTTTGACGTATATGCCAGTTAATGATCTCTAATAAACAGGAAGAGGTTCACTTATATCCCACATCTCTTCCACATCGCACATACTGTAATGGCGGCACAGAGCCATAAATCATTCACACGCCAACCCCCCTGCCGTGTTTGCATGGTGTGAACTCATGATCTCCTGTTATTATGCAAACTCCAAAAAGCCCTTAATTGATATGAGAGCAGGTCAGCTCACCACGAATCTTAACCTTAAGAAAGAAAAGGTTAACAACAGACCTGGATGTAAATCACCACGGGCAAATGACTTCCTTAACTGCTCTCATAAATCCGAGATAAAGGGTCAGTGACATTACATTTACTGTAGGTGCTATGTTTCAGTCATACTCGCATCACCTATCCTAATTATTGGCACTAACAATGAACGCCACATTTCTCACTACTGCCCAAATCAATATCCGCTCATCTGCATTGATCACGCTTCTCACAAGCTGTTGGCTCCAGAATAAATGCTCTATAAATCAGAGCTCGGTGACAATGACTTGTGCAGAAACACACGTGCACCTGAGGAAGACCAAACACACACACACACATACATACATATATACATACAACATTCATGGGCATGAGTGAACACCCACCCCACTCTACATACATCCTCCATATGCATGTGCAGCCCCTCCAACACAGCCAGCAGAGAGGTCCTGCGTGGTTGTCTGGGAGACAGAGAGCAGTGCATTGATCTAGGAGGCGCAGTCATCAAAAGAAGCTGCTCTTTGATAAGGATATTAATCATACTCAGACATGGCTATGCTAATGACTACAACACAACCAAACACTCCAGCTCTCATCAATACTTCATCAATTGGAAGAGCCTAATGAGACCTCAAAGATGACAAGATGCGCAGAGAAAGGCTGGTATGTTTTGTTACGTGTAACAGAGTGCATCTCAAGAGAAGAGAGAGAATAGTATGTACACGTACTGCGCCAAACTGTTTACAGCTTTGTACAGCGCGTACAAAACAACATGAGAAAACGATATAATAAAGCCACAGACACATTAGTGGCAATGATGTTTTGAAAAAGAATGAAAGTGTAATTTAGCAAACACAGCTACTTCACTTTTGATATATTATGCATATTACTCAAAATGACATGAATGACTGTTCAAGACAACAAATATGAATTTCATACACCAAACTAAACACTTAGGTAGACTGAAGTGACATTTTGCATCATTATGCATCATTCATCCAGCCTGACTGTTTTCATGTGAGCTTGTTTCTTGTTGTTTTGCTCTAAAAGCACATTTATGAGTTGAGTGGTTGTTGAGTCATTTCTGTGAGCTTACTGACAACAACCTTGTCCATGTGCTTGAATCATATTCACTCCTTGTCACTATTTCTGTGGCTTTTTTTCCCCATGGATATAGTTGGGCAGGTAAGGAAGCTACTCTGGGAATGATCAACAATAATTAATTTATAGTTTCTACAAAGCCTTGATATGACAACTTCTCAAAGTGGCAGGAAAAGCAGAATTATACAAAACTGCCTACCAGCACTGGTAGGTATTTGGGTTCCATAGACCAAACCACCAGTTGGCATTTTAGAGGCAATTGTTCACATCTTCATTCATTAGATAGACTTCTCCTTCAAATTCAGCAGAGCCCGATTAAGAACGGAATGGTTAAATAGACAAAAAAAAAAAAAAAAAGAGCAATTTATTTCCTTCTAGTAATTACATGATGCTTGGTCAACTATCTTTAGAGAGAAAATGAGTTTCTCAAGTGGTGCAGTCAAGTCAAGTCATACAGGTAGGAAAGAATCGAACTCCTGTGTGACTGAATTAGCATTTTAATGATACGATTTTGTTATGATAAAACCATAATTTCAAATATAATTCCTTGGACTGCCTATGATTCACTCCTCAAGGCAAATACATAATATGTTAAATATATAGTCAATATTTTAAATGTCTTCTTTCTGATTTAGAGATTAAGTGAGCTCATATTTTAGGCTCACTATGATACATAGTATGCTATTAAAACACCTGGTCCCACTAATAAACATTATTTTAAATGGAAAAAAAAAAATACTCTAAACAGATCATGATGAACAAGTATAATATCTCCAAAAGAAAAAAAAAAGAAAGAGAGGCTCGTTAGAGATTTTTACAAACTGCATTGCTGTAGTGGGATCACACTGGAACTGAGAGTTAAATTCTTTTTTCTCATTTTCTTTTTTGTATCTCTTCCACAAAGGCATGAACTACATGACATCCAAATGGACCAGTGATAAAAAACTGGATGAGCATGATGAGCAGTTGCTGCATCTCCCTGGCAAATACACACAAATACCCAATACCAATTTATAATGTACATTCAACCAAATACGACAAATGGCTCAAGTTACTATCACCCAAAAAGGTCAAAATCAATTTATGTAACAACCTGGGGAATAAAATCCCTTGCAGGTCCTATTGCCTAAATGTCTCTGATTTAGCTAAAGCCTCACCACTGTGTGTTTGCTCCTGCCTGCCCCTCATTTGTAGGATTTGAGTTAAGCTTATAGAGTAAGCATGGCGCTCTAAGGATGCTAGTATTGGTTGATGGTTCGGTGACTCGCTTAGGTGGGTAAACCTCTTTCTGTCCAGTGGGTCATAAGAAGCAGCTGAGCCATCATGCCCACTTTGTGAGGATTTTACTCTCTTATCTTATTTGTATCAGAGCCAGTTTAAACACAAAATGTGTGCTCAGCAATCCTGTCTCGCTGCAAGCAGATTTGGAAATAACAAACAAAAAAAAAAAACGACAAATGCAATAAAAAGATATCCCATTGTGTGTTTTTTCCCATCCCTAATTTTCTCGCTCTCATCTCTGATATTCTGTTGTCACTGAGGAAACTTCCATTTCTAAGAGGAAACAGGCGAAACAGGCGAGCTGCACTTCAACAAGCTATCCACCTGGCATTTCATTGCCCATTGCTGAAGGGGGGGATTATGGATTCTGATTGAGCCCGGATTATTGTCAGATAAACAAAACACTCAAAAAGCCGCAGCAGGCAGAGCAGCATGTATGCGGCACAGGTAGGGCGTAACACTAATAAACACAAACGTGTGCACATAGAGACAGAATCTGACATACGGTATATAATTTATGCGCACACAGAGACAAAACAAAAATCAAATCACGGTTCCTTCTCGCAGCGCAAACACTGAGGCTAAAGCTCAGGAGTTAGAAGTTAGTAAATTAAATATGAGAGTGCAGATGATATGAGATTTTCCACGATGAGAACAAAGCAGAACAGAACAGCGCAAAACCTGAGCCCCGAGGCACGAGGACAAAAAGTCAAGGAAAACATCGCCTGTGAGAACCAGCTTTCATCTTATCTAGTCGGTTGAGTATAAAACTGCTGCACAGGAGTCAGAAGACTTTTTCACAGGTTCTAAGGCAAGTTGTCGGAAGACAGGGTGGAAAAAAGATCCTTATACATACGAAATGACAGACTGTGTAGGAATAAGACGACCCTCAAAAAACACCTCCATTTAGCATGTGTACATGAACAAATGCATAAAGACAAACGTAGACCATCTACGTTTGTATGGTTAGTGTGTGTGTGTGTGTGTGTGTGTGTGTTTATGACGTATAACCAAGAGCAGAGACCAGAATGTCAGGCAGGTTTACATTAGTCAGCAGATGCAGTGGGCCACATCATTAGTCACTCTGACACCCACTTCTGGCCCCTGCTTTATTGATGAGGCCAAGCTCAACAACTACCCCCCTCTTAACACACAAACAGACACAGAGACACACATGGACTCCTCTACCAGAATCGTACTGTAAAAGCAACAGGAGACCAGTTTAGCGTCTCATGTCTCATGTCTCACTCCGGTGGGAGGAGGCTGCTACTGTGTGAGTGTACGGGCTAGCATGGAGAGCGAGGCGAGCAGCTGCGCGTTCGCAAAATGAAAATACAGCAGAGAGCAGAGAAAGCCGTGCTAGTTTCCCCACGTTGCAGCAGCTATTCGTCTGTGCACAGACCAAACAATCGATCCAGAATCAAACATCTGTTTAACAGCAGATCCATCGGGCGGGTTGTGAATGGCAGGGCACGGTGACGGGGTGCCAAGTGTGTCACAGCAATGAGCTCAGAGCCATTTATGGCCTCCATGACTCTGACATTTAGCAGGATGCTGCAATTTGTCAGCCTCTCAGTCTGACTCACACATCCACAACAGGGGACGCTCATAAAACACATTACCATTAGGCCTAATAGTGCCGCCTCACACAACCCTCCCTGTGTGTGTGTGTGTGTGTGTGTGTACACGCAGTAAAATTAATCATGTTTTTGTGGTTCCCCCCACTACCATAAAATGACGACTGGCGGAAATATATGATGACATAAATATGAGGCAAAACAGGTTGGGAGACGAAAACAGATAAAAGGCATCAACATGTTCCTCTTGTAAAACTCCACCAAAGCCAATTCAGGAGTTGGTGAAAGGAAAACAACAGGAGCCCTGGGCGGCAGGTTAATTAGGCATTCAGGGAGTGATGGAAACGTGTATGCCTTTTAAATTGCGTGTAAATAATAATAATTATCTCTGCCTGTTACTCAAACACAAATAACTGCGCTACACTCTCTTGCCTCTCCAAATTGAGAGCATTTCAATATTCTACATCAGAGCCTTTGGACCACAAGGCACTTAATTTTCAAGGCCAGCCACTAGTGTAACTCGCACAAAGTGAGTGAAGGAGGAGGAGAGCTCTCAAAATGCAAAGTCACTGTTTCAGTTCATTGTGAACTGAGAGAGCATGTCCAACGGCCACAGGGAAAGTAAGAGAGCGAGGTAATGGTGTAATTTCTGTTTCTGTCTTTTCTGGTCCGATGTTTTTGTTTCATTGAGATGCTTTCAACTTTCCCCTTTTGCTCCACTTCAACAGCCTCCTATCTCTCCCTGTCTCTGCCTCTCTCTGTCTCTTCCAGGTGATGTATTGAGAACAGGTAATGCTGCAGTCATTACTGAGAGAGCACCTAGATGGCTATTCTTCCCCCAGAAGCATACTGACATTTCTCTGCGGTTTTTCCTGCGTGTAAAGTTTGTAAAGTATGTCTTGGAAAGGGTGTCACTGACTTCAGAAGCAGTTGTAGGTTTTTGGGCCATGGAGTCACACACACACATTTCAAGTCAAATCATAATCACACATTTACTCACACATAACAGACCCGACTGAAAACACACATTCACATACAAAGATGCACTTGCACACACGCTTGCACACACACACGCAGCACTTGCAACCAGATAAAAGAGGTGTCTGCTCTGCTCTTACCCGAGCGTTGTCATAGTAACGATGGTGTACCAGAAGGAGGCTGGGATGCTGGTGAATTTGCTGGAGCTTGAACCTTTCTCTGCGTAGAACATAACGGTCGCAAAGATAATTATGGCCATAGTGAGGGAGAACAGCAGGAAGCCCAGCTCGGAGGCACAGCTCTTCAGCGTGTAGCCCAGGATGCGCAGGCCCTGCGAGTGGCGGGAGAACTTAAAGATACGGAACACGCGGAAAACGCGGAGTGTCACGAACGCGCCACTCACGTCCTCGTTGTCAGTCATCACCAGGCCGATGTAGTAGGGCAGGATGGCCACCACATCGATGATGCTCATGACGGACCTCATGAAGCGGTAGCGGCTGGGCGCAGCAAACAAGCGCATCAGGTACTCCACGGTGAAGATCATGACGCAGGCCGTGTCCATGCAGAAAAAGGCCACGGTGTACCGCTCGCCGCACGGCACTTCCTTCTGGTTGGGAGCCGTGCCGCAGGGGACCGTCTCCACCACGTTGGTGATGACGGAGACGGCGATGAAGAAGCCGGTGACGTAGTAGAAGACGAGAGCCATGGTGGAGGTGTGGGGGTTCTCGAAGGCCCTCCACATGGTCTCCCTGAAGGTCATGTTGGGCAGCTTGGCGTCCTTGTTGTCCTCCTGGTCATCCATCAGACGCTCTGCGTTCTCCCTCTTCCTGTCCTTGTACTCTTCATAGCAGCAGTCACCAATGATCTCTGGGACAATGCCAAAGAAAGCCAGCTCTTCATCATAGGAGGAGATGCACTCGTAACGTGGGTAGTGGAGCTTGCCAGTGCGGTAGAAGTTGAGCACGCTGCGGAACACGTCAGGGTCCCGGTCAAAGAAGTACTCTTTGGTCTCCTCATTGTAGAAGAACTCCTTCTCTGAGCTTCCCAGCAGGGTGTCTGGATAGCGGTCCAGCGTGTTCCTCCAGGTCTGGAAGCGCCGTCCACTGACATTAAGAACAATTAGCTCATCCTGCCGCTTGCTCTTCTCAGTGGGCGCCACCGGCATGGGCAAATTGGCCACAGGCATCCAGCCGATAGCTGCCGCCCGGGCAAAGGGAAGCCATGCCGCTACTCCCGCCGCCATGCTGTGTCCGGCTTGGGGCGCAGGGAAGAATAAATCCAGCACCTTCACAACCAGCTTGACTTCAGCTCATTCACCGTCTACAGGGAAGAGAGGGTGGGAGCTTGTGAGGACAGGAAGCACAGGAGTGCCATTATGATCATGACAGGGAAGGAGGGCGAGAGCAATCGATGAGGAAACAGGAAAAAGGGGAAGAGAATTTGAGATAATTGAATGTTATAGGCGTGGGAGAAAAAGGGATAAGGTGAAAGGAACAGCTAAGAGGAGAAAAAGGTGAGGTAAGGAGAAGAGGAAATGGACGAACAGCACAGCTCAGATACTGACGGGTACTCTAGCTGAGACAGCAAAAAAGTATCTTTAATAGAAATAAAATCGAACATCACACTTTAAGCGAGAAACCTTTCCAGGGCAGGACATAAAGTATATTTCTATTTAATACAGTGAGCTTTAATATGATTACAGGGGCATGCTACAATTTCCAATAAGCATCGTATTCCCTCTAATTACTTTAAGGCTATATTTCTTAGGTCCCCTCTATTGGGTTACAGTAAAAAAAAAGCAGTCTTCAAGACCTCTGTTCACTGCATTTTACCATTGAAAAAACTACAGGCAGATAGACAAAAAATAAACCTGCATCTCTATAAAGATGACATTGGGACATTTTTGTTAAGCTCTTTGCTATAAATAGGCACATTTACAATGCTGCAATCTGCTTATGAGAGAGAGATACAAGAAGAGATTCAAAACCTGTTGAGTTCCCACCACACAACCGCTCATGCACCTTTATTTTACACAGATTAATGAAACTAGTTCAGGGTCATTCCGGTTTAAATTCAAGATAGCATTGAGTTAAATGTGACCCCTCGAATTTAAACCAAGCGCCCCCCCCCTTTCATAAAGCTTTTCATAAAACTACTCTACATAGAAAATAGCCTCCAAAGCCGGAAGACGGAATAAAAAGCGACACAATTAGCAGAACAGGTTGGTTTAGTACATGCAGCAAACACACGAGCAGCTGTGTCTTCGGCACAGTTTTTTCCAACTCACCGGTTCAAAATTCTCCATTTATCAAAGGCGACCTTCCTCCGGAGCACTTTTACTCACAAAGTCGTAGGTTTGGTTGTTTCTTGAAAGCGTGTTCTGGAGGGACGAAAAAAAAAATAACAACAACAAAATACCACGGCAGAAGTTATTGGACGAAGAGGAGAGCCCACGTTAGACAAACGCTACCGCTGAGGTGAAAGCGGAAAAGTACCGGAGACGGACGTACCACAGTCGTTTTAATTCAGTTTCCATTATTGAAAGGGAGGGGGGGGGACTGATGAGAGGAGTCCGCCGTGAAGACCGTCTTACCTTGGCTTTTTGGGATGAGTGGTGGGAAGAGACGGAGGAGGAGCGCTCTCTCTCCCTCTCTCTCTCTCTCTCTCTCCCTCTCTCTCTCTCTCTCTGCGTAGGGCGGATCGTGATCCAAAACTGCATTTATGGGAAACCTCGATCAGCGCTCAAAAGGATGCGCAGAAAGTGGGTTAGTCAGTGATGATGGAGAAAAAAAAAAGAAAAAGAAAAAGACGAGATAAACACACACACGCGGCCGTTTCTCCTTCACTGAGAAAAAATGAATGAATAAACCGCATAATCATTCAGTAGCTCAGCATATGGTTTGTGCTGGCGGCGTATAGGGACATCAAAGGCAACTTTTATCTACAGGATGGGTCCGAGCAGTGGCGGAGCTAAGGAGTCACAA
>OMNW01014133.1:43222-56223 GCA_900303245.1 Selene dorsalis
CTCTCTCAAGATGTGAACATACTGTACCTTGCTGAAAGCCTTACTCACTATATTCAGAGAATAGACAGACAGACAGACAGACAGACAGACAGATAGACAGACAGACAGACAGACAGATAGACAGATAGATAGATAGATAGATAGATAGATAGATAGATAGATAGATAGATAGATAGATAGATAGATAGATAGATAGATAGATAGATAGATAGATAGATAGATAGATAGACAGATAGACAGATAGACAGATAGACAGACAGACAGACAGACAGACAGACAGACAGACAGACAGGTAGGTTCAGTTGGAAATGGTTCTATTTGCAGACGCTGTAGTTAAGTTCAAGCCTGAGGGGAAAAGAATATCAGCAGCACAGTTTTAATATGGCTGCCTGCACTGGACATAATAATGTGAAAACGCATACGGAAAGTCGTGTATTGCTCCACTTATAGGAAGTTGACAATGACCTAAAATATGGTGTGAATAGATGAATTTAAACTCTAAGACCCATGGATGTGATTAATCAGCAGCTGGATCCATCATTCGAAGGCAAGAGGGATATGTGGAGCGGCAAGCTACGGTATGTAACAAATTAGTTTTTACTAATCTGTTATACATAAGCTCTGCACATGAATTCGGTGTTCAAGGCGATAGGAACATTGCGGCAATCTCATCAGAGACACCTGGTTCAATATCCTATTGATGCTGCATTACTTAACACATACACCGCATTCAGAAACTTCCTCATACAAATAAACATTTCCTGCCGTTCCCACTGTATCCCCGAGGTCCAGATCTGCGCATGGAGTGCATCCTAATCCCCTTATCCTACGGCAAATATACTTTATCACATCTGTGCATGATAGCAATTAGAGCAGGTTGTGTCAAACTTTGCCAGTGGGAACGTTGGGGATTTGAAGGGGTCTAATTAAGAGAACTGAGTAAACTACCCCTGGCCCTGCCAGTGCACGTGCTTAGCCCTTCTGCTCTCATCTGGTTCATTTTCATTATTGGCAATAAAGAGATGCTGTGTGAACAGAATGTATCAATCTTGGTAAGGAAACAGGCCAGGAAAACAGGCATATGTATATGTCAGAATCATTAACAGGGGCAAAGAGAATAAACATGACTGGCAGCAATGTTAATCAATTAATTAGACGAACTGAAACTTTCTCTTCTCTTTTTCAAAAGACCGCATGTCTGACAGGTTTCCTCAGATGAATTATGTGCTTACTTTGATTCAATGGACCTTTAATGTCTGTCCTAAAATACTTACATGACCGTATGAACATGATAGAAGTTTTAAGTTTGCTTCCCTTTCATTTTCAGTGGAAGAAAACCCACTGACCTTGATCTATGCATTAAGGAGTTGAGGCTTTAGAAAACTGAGTAAAAACTAGTCTTTCTGAGTTACTTTTTGTGGCTTGTAAAGAAAAGGATGAGAAATTTCCCTTTAACTCTTTCAACGTAAACAGCCATGTATGTTTTGCACAAAGATTAAGTTGAAAAAAGGTGAAATTGTCGTTCCAGGGGACACCTTCTCTTTGTCAACTTCTTTTCTTTCCATTTTTCAACCTCATCACCGTCTTATGTTCTCTTATCAGCAGGGGCGCTGAACCCGACCTTTTTGTTGATGTGCTTCAATGTTAAGTAGTAATTTCTATCAGCAGTTTTGTCGTCTCCTCAATTATTCTCTTCTTTGTCTGGCTTCACTTCAGCTGCACCAGGAAAAAATGGCCTTGCTCACAGTTTAACACCGGAGAAAAAACTCATTCAAAGATGTCTCGCGATGTGGCTGGCTTTGGGGTAAAACAAAGAAGATGGAGTCTTCCATAAAGCTTATTAATATCCATGGCCTTGATTTACTTGCAGGGAGATGGAGAAATTTCAGTTCCAAATCATTTTACTTGGATAAACTGGAGATAATAACATTTTACTTGAATTACATTTAAAAACAAAATCCACATTTTACCGACTGTCCCACACAGATGGTATTTCTATCCCTCTATGGCATCTGTTAATCCCTGCTACTTCATACGAAATGACTGTTTTTATTATTTATCAGCATGTGAGCAATTAGCTATGACCTTATTACAGATTCAGTTCATTCATTTGTTCTTACTGACTGACAGGCAGCCTTAGCTAATCTAACATCTGTTCTATAATTGATTACATCCATTGTATAATTCAAAACTTTCTATAAACTTATTAACCATCCAATTTGAAGAATGAAATTTATATTCATATTAACTCCAGACACAGTGAAAAGTAGGAAGGGTATTCTGCACCCTATTTTAAAAGAGCAGATGAAGAAAATTGATAGAAAGGCAACATGTGAATAAGAAATTAGAAAGAAAACACCTCGTATGTCTGTTGGTGGTACTGTCTACCAAAAGGTCCCCAGTAATTTGGTAATGGAAAGTCCCAAGATTGGAAGAGCTGGAGTGTATTCAAAGCAGATGAATCCGTTTATAATGAGATGTAATCTCATTTACTTTGTGGCATATGGCTTGGTTTGCCATGGCTGTCATTGTGTTCCTGCTGAAAACGCACTTCTCATCCAAAACCCAAAAAAGGGAGAAGCGCAGTGCATTCAGGAGGCTCTTCTAAAGCCTTATTACCATAAATCAGACAGGCATCAAAAAAGATTCAACATAGCGACCGAGCCTTCTTGGATTTCTGCTGTTTGCTGATTCAGTGCTTCACCACATTAGTTGTGTGATGGAGGGACACGAGAGGTATCGCTGCCAAATAGTGGTAGTTTTTTTTTTTCTTTACTAAAAATACAGAAATGTGGACTCAGTACCTCAGGAAGAACAAGAGAAGTCAAGATGAGTGGTAAGACATAGAAACAGAATCTGAAACATGTTCATATTTTTATGAACATGTATTTTTACTTTCTACTTCCCCATGCATCTGGACTGCAGCACGGCTGTCACATCGCAGTCAAAGTCAACACCATTGCTTTGATCGCTCTCACGACAGCTTTCCTCTGTTATTACGGTTCACTTGTTTCATTTTGGTTTCCTTCAAAAGTCAGATAAGACCCTTCTACGCGAAGGTTGTTGACGAGGAAGAAACAATTGTGTGAATAATGTCTCGGCCAATAATGCTCCCCGGATCAGATGCTAGGAGGAGGCGCCTTCTCTTTGGCAGTCCAGGCGGAGCCTAACAAGATGGTGCGATATGGAGTTATTGATCACCTCTGTCAGACCAAGGCTGGAATTCACAGGGGCTTATCCTCCATTCATTATGCCAATCATTAAGATGTGTCACCCAGCCTAAGATCCTCACCACTTGGATGGAAACTGATGGTGGTAGTGACAGACACTCTGAATACTGATATGCTTCTGTGTCTTGCTCTTGAAATTAACACATTCTGTACAAAAACACTCAAAATCAGTGAAAGAGATGGTGGTGGTCTATTTATGGTCTAAGTATTTTCAGAGCTAAATTGGGCTACAGACTATAAAACAGCTGTGTCTTGACCTGCTACAGAAATGTGTGTGTCTACGTGTGTGTTGATTGGTGTCTATGTATCTTTTTTGCATGATACAGTCTCTGTATTTGTCGCCCTGTCACGCAGTAATTACAAAATGCACCTGATCCACTTCCCTATCGAGAAAAGAAAAAAAGGGTCCGCCGCAAACACCCTCTTACTCTCTTAGTTTAGTGGGGACTGAGAGTGAAGGAAACATTTCATCTGGTTTTCATCAGTTCCTCTTAAAGCTGCCTACTCCACTGTGTTGCTACAGTCCTCTCACTGCAGTGAAAGAAGGATCAGTTAGGGAGGAGAGTGTGATTAGCGTCTCTGTCCAAGTGATTAGAACATTCTGCGTTGATTAACAATCAGTTGATCTGCCCTTTACCGCATAACAGACACTCCCCTCCTCTGCAACATCAAAGACACACCATCCTCTGACAACGCATCACTTTTTTTTTCTTTTTCTTTTTTTTTTTTACCGAATCAAGGCATATATGCACACAGACACACAAACACATAATGCTGCAGCTCTCCTTTGAAGTGAGGGGAATGTTCAAACTGAATGTATGCTACTGAACTCTGAGCACCTGCATGAGCAGCACTCATATTGTATGATGCAGTCAGGCACCTCCAGCAAACCACCCTGGCTGTCTTCTTAGCCCGCTGTATATAATTTACATATTGTGTGAACTGTTTACCCAGACATCTCTGCTGCTGGCACAAGTGCTGATCCTGTAGGTATACATGGAAACCCACAGAGAGACAGTCAGAGAGCAACGCCAGTGATCTGCCAAGACAGCCGTGCATTCTGGGACAGTCATTGAAATTGAGCTTGGAAAATAGGGAATTAATCAGGCCGTTCAAAAACACCACACAGCACACACACACAAACATGTATGCACTGAATTCCCATTTCACTGGAAAATCGATAACAGGCAGCCTATCTGAACAAAAACTGTTCACTCTTAGGCTGATTTCACTGGCGTGTTGATTTAGTTGAGCTACATCTGTCAAAACAGAAAGACAAAGAGGTGGGACAGAGAGAGAGAGAGACAGAGAAAGAACAGAGGGAAGTGTTCAAGTTACAGCTGAACACTGGCTGGCCAAGCATGTTAGTCCACAGCTGGTGGCTGCTGACAGCTCGCTATTCCATTTCAGATGAACCCATCAATTAACTGCAGGCTGACAGACTAAGACGCAGATTCAAAGAGTTTTGTTCCAAAGGAGCCATCCACAGTTCACAAGGATTTGCTGTGGGAGAAAAATACATTATTGAATTCTGTAACAAATTATGGTGATTTAGCTCCCCTGCTTTTTTTTCTGACCTCTTTAAGGCATTCAAAACCCATTTTCCCATTCAGCCTCTTTGTATGAGCAATGTTTCAACATGAGTACAATAATGTCTGCCAAACTTAGAAAAGTGTTGATTATTTTAAATGAGACGGGGGGGGGCTGTCACATGCTAACAAACAATATAAAGAAATAAAGATGCTAATTACTCAGACATTTTTGATAAGCCTGCTACTCCTCATCAAAGTCACGATCCATATTGTAAAGCTTCACCAGCTGGTGCACGAGGCCTGAGAATCTAAGTGAAGAAGTATAAATGTGTTTCCATCCTTTACATTCGGGGAAAACAATGTCAAACAACATAAAAATCGAAGCAGCTGTGGCTCAGGAGGTAAAGCGGGTTATCCACTAACTAGGAGGTCTGTGGTTCAATCCCTGGCTTCTCCTGCCCACCTCAAAGTGTCCTTGGACATGATACTGAACTGTGTGTGAATGGTTATGCAGAATGTGCAATATGATAATGTGTCAATGGGTTAGTGTGACTTGTAGTGTAAAGCACTTTGAGTGGTCGTAGAGACTAAAAAACACTGTATAAATGCAAGTCCATTTACCATATAAATGTGTGTATATACTACAATACATCTGTGGGGGAACTTTAAAGTCAGATAAAATTATACCCCAGATTTCCATCTTAACACTGTGGTTAGGCCTGTCACAATTATGACATAATCGCCTGATCATTTGAACGGACCGCACAATCATTTTGTATGATCATTGGATGAAGCAACAGAACTGTCATATTTCATCACTATTTCCTCATTGTTTTCCAACGTTTGAGGTTTGAATGGTCCTCTTCTAATGACATCATCACGATGCACCCCTCTCTTCTGCTATGGTTTAATTGCACAAGTGGAGCGCCACAAACTGTTTATCTCCAGGCGCTTAATTTCTGATATTCAACGACCGCATTTCAATTAGCATCATGGATTTAGTTGTAAAGCTAATAAATGGCTCTTCTTCTTCATAAGGTGTATGTGTATTATTACACTGTGTTATTAAAATGACAATAAATCGTTAATCCCAATTATTTGTAGGGCAATTAATTGTCGATTAAAATTTCATGATTGTGACAGCCCTAACTATGGTTGCACATGAAATAATTAATATTTACTTTAAATAATAAGATTGAAATAAGCTTCAATACTAAACAATGTCTACTTGTGGCCCCTTGTCATGCATGTGTATGAATTGTGAGATGTTCAGTGAAAGAGTGATTTTTCCATCTAAGGTATTTTCATTAAAAAACAAAAAAAAAAACATCGTAAACATGAGATTTGTGGTATTTTTATCGTCAATTTTGAGCAATCACACAACCCTCTGATTGGCAGTGCTTTGTATGTTACTATATGTCCCTGTGGTGTGGTATTCTACTCTGGGGGTGATAAGGATATTCCGCCTCACCTCAAGTGTCTCATCAGCTGGTAAATGTGACCTCTCTGCTGCTCCTGCTGATGTGGAAAAACTATTAACACTGACCTGCAGTACGTGCAAACCAGTTCAGGGACTTATTCATTCTATCTGTGCAATCAGAGTAATGATAGGACAAATGCAAATCAGAGGTAAACACATCATCTGCAAAAGGTAAAGTCATGTGATAGTGTGACTGTGTGTACTGATGTCTTCATGGATATCAGTGAGGATTCATAAAGGAGGAATCACTCCCTCTGCCCTATCCATCCTCCTTTATCTTTCACCTGCTTTCTCTCCTGCTGTCATTTCTTCCCCTTGCTCATCTGTCACTGTCTCTTCTATTTCTGAATATGTTTTCATCTATATTTATCTTTCCATTCATGATTTCTTTTCAGTTTCCCCTCCTGTCCTTGATTTTTCCTCTTTTCATCCTTAAAGTCACTGTGCGCTCTCAGCTTGATCTGCTTCCCAAACCCCGAAACAATCTTCCTTCAATTGTGCCTTCGTCTGTCCCCGTCCCTCTCCCGCATCGTCTCACCCTCCCTTCATCTCTCTGGTTTCTCAGCCTTCATTCACCTTAAACTGCAGTTAATGATGAATGAGAGGAACCTCCCTTGGGCTCAGACCTCGGAAGCTCTGTGGGATAGTGCTCAGCTGCCCACTGGACGTTCAGGCCTAATTCTTTATTCATGGGCTGCATCAACACCAGTCCTTCCAGTCCTCTGTGACTCTGGAGACCCATCACTCTCTCGACACCCTGTTTCAAAGTTGGCTTTTTTTCTCCTAGCAATTTCTCCCCAATTTCTTCTTTGTTCTCAGAGCAGCTTATAGAATTTTTTTCTTCCTTCACCATAGGATACTACTTGTTGAGTGAGTTGTTTTTTTTGTTGAATTTATCCCCTCATATTTTCTCCCACCACAGTGATACTTTTTCTTCCTTCCTCTTAAAGAGGAACTATGCAAGTGCGGTCGCTTTTCCTCTGTTTTTCTAACGCTCCTCCGGGCCATCTGCATTTGTTTTTGACAAAGCCGGCGAAAAGCAATCCATGGGGTGGTGGATAACATTATATAACATATACGATGTTACAGTGTGTATATTTGTGTAGTCTTAACTGTCATAAACAAAAGATTACAGGTTACAGAGAGCCTCTCCTTGGTAACAAGTTACAAGTCATGTATGTAACCATCACAATTACTCCAAAGCTGTTTAATTAAGGTAAAAATGTAGCATAGCTAGGGCAAAAATCCTGCATAATTCCTCCTTAAAGGAGCTCTTGTTTTGAAGGCAGTTCCCACTGAATGTCTGATTTCAGGTTCAGATTTGTTAGGATTCATTCAAAGCACCAAAGAGATATAGACAAAGAAAGATAAATGCCTGTATAGAGAGCTCCGTTCAGCTGCAGACGTATAATCCATATTCATTCATATGGTTTTCCACTTGCCACATTTGAATATATTCTCCTGACCAAAACTATTGAGTATTAAAATCCCTCCTATTCCAAGGGATTATTTAGGAACATGAAGCCAGTTTTTTTCTTCTTCAGAGTGAGCTTATAGATACCGTTATCCTTACTACTCTCATAGCAAAATGCCAGTCTTCCATCCCAGCACCATTCCCACGAAAATGACAACAATCACAAAGCAATCACTTCCAGCGGCTCTTTCAGTAGAGGCGCGTGAGGTAATCCGAGCAGAGTAGGTCTGAGTGTCGGTGGTTCGACTGAAAATAGGAGGATTCAGTGGAAATCCTGTGAGTGGCTTCTATCAGGGATACAGTGCCCTCCTTTCAGCAAGTGAGCCAACAAGTCTAATCTGCAGCATGAAAATGAGCAGAGCAAATGTGTGAGAGAACAGAGAGTGCTTTTGTAAGCCTGCGCTTCTATGTTTTCCTGTTTATACACCAGTGTCCGTCCTCGCACAGCCTCATAATTAATACACTCTCCTCTATGTTGCGTTTTATGGTATTGCATGTGGGTCAGATCCCGAGCTTTTCCAGCGGCGCCACGATTCCAGTGTGAAGCGGTGGCCTGCTAAACCCAGTTACTGAACAGTTGTCAGTACTCATCCACACTCATTCAAATGCGTACGACACACAACGTTGGAACTGATTGCATCATGCTACGGCATGCTGCGCCAGAGTGAGAACATCCACGCGCTCATGTGGTCTTTTACTTGTAAAGCCGTGACAAATGCGGCTCGTTGGGTTCAGCGGCAGTGGAGGAGCAAAAGAGAGAACAGAGAGGGTGGAAAAGAGGCGAGAGGAGGGAGGTTGCTGCTTTGCTCCCTTCAAAGCCGGGAGCCACATTGATCACTCCATTCTCGTCCTCACATGAATATTGAGCATTAGTCGCGGTTCATGAACAAAGAGGCCGAATGCTCTGGAAATATGCTTTAAGAGACTTGTGGCTGTCATCAAAGCATAAGTAGGAGCAAGAACTCGGCTGATAAAGTAAGATACGACTTTGCAATAGAAAATTATTACTCTTAAGATCATAGTGATCATTGTGATAGAAATAACGTAATAACAGTGCAACAATTGACACTGTAAAGCATTAAAAACAATCTTCCACTTTTGTTCCAGACTGAAACATCTCATTAGCAAGAAAATCTGTAAATACATTTATTGTCCCATGAGAATGAACACCACTTTTCCTCTAGCTCTACCATGACGTGAACGTGTTTAAGTTTTTGATGAAAAGCCTCAACAGCTCTTTTAGATTGTCGAGACACTTGGTCAACACAAACTGTGGTGATTTACTGACTTCTCCTACTGCTGTTGAGCATCATCATTATCATCAGGTCAAAAAATACAGGCCTTATATTTCACACTTACCCTGTGTTTTATCTGAAGTTTCAACGTCCTTATGGAGACAGATTTTTGATAGAAAGCTCCTAAAGCCTCGGTGTAATTTCACATCTCCTCTCTCACACTTCCCTCTAGAGCTCCAGTGAGAACAGGGTGTTTCATGCTTCTCTTTGAGCGTCTCCTGTGATTGGCTTTTAACTTTTATTTCCTTCAGGGGAATCGACTGCTTTTAAGCGTGGTCAGCTGCTCCTGGTATTTCAAACTGCAGCTGAACAATTCAAGTGTACACAACTTATAAAGAGTTTGTCACTACATATTTGACCTCATCATCACCTGCTTGTCTGTCTGTCCTTTCCTCTGAGGCCCAATCCCTTTAGCATTGGCTATCTGTCCAAGGCAATAGCCATATTACTTATTTAAAGCTGCCATATTCAAAGCTGAATACATGCATGATGTATGACTCTTATCTTAAAGAACAGAGCAGGTTAGTTTCTCCCACAGAGATCTAAGGGGTGCTGTGTTTCTTCTGCCTGGCAGGCAGCTCAAATATCTCTGCCAGTCTGAGCCAGGCAGCAGAAATCTCTCTCTTAACAATATTTACATCTTTAGACACAAAGCTACACCCACATTTACTGCTTGCTTGACCCGTAGATCATTCCTGGATGTTTAATTCATCTCTGCTGTCACATGAATGTTTTATAAAAGTGTCTGGCTATAGCTTTTTCTTTCAAACCTGCACTCTTCAGTAGCCTTCCACTGTATACATATAAACACCTATATGTATATATATATAAACAAGAAGAATGACTGTTGATCACAGGCCGTTTCAGTAGGTGTGTTCTTAGATTATCAGCTCATTGCCTTTAAGTATAAAATTAATAGCAGAATCATTGTGTATATTTCCCTAAGGACACAGAGATTTAATTAGATATTCAATCTAAATGGCTAACCAAAATGAAATATTCATGACTTAACATAGAAATTCCTCTGGTGTCCCTTGGCGATGTTCTGTTTCATATCAAGTGAACTCTTATTGATAAAGAAAATATCACACATTTACATTTGCCTGTGCTGCCAGGATATTATCAGTTACAATGATCTTAAGGACAATCACTGATCATATCCATTACAATGCAAAATTTTAAAGATTTTCTTCAGTGCCACATCAGGAGCTGTCTCGTCAAAATCTCTGCATTAAACCTGTGGTGGTTAAGTGACCTAAAAGGTGCGTGAAAGAAATGGTTCGATATTTTGTGAAAAAAAAGCTTATTCGATTTCTTGCCCAGTTTTAAACAAGAAAATCGATACCACTCTGATATCTATCTGTTAAGTATAAAGCTACAGCCAGGAGCTTAGCTTAGCGTAAATACTGAACGCTCACTAAGTGATATAGCAAAATGAACATCCCACGGGGGTTTTATGTTTGTGAATCAACCGAAATATAACTGTGATTCACATTTTGGCCCAAGACAAAAAGAGGGAGTTGGGTCCACAAACTTTTACCTCAGTGAAATTTGAGGGATGGAATATATCATTACGTCTGCCCTTTCCATCTCCTCGTGCTCCATTATACATCTTAAAATATGTTATTCATAAAATGCCTATGTAGTGTAAGCTTTACAAGAATAGTAAATGTCTTGACAGCAGAGAGCTGATGCACTGCAGTAGACTTATACTGCAGCTGCAGTAATGGAAAGGAAAGCTCTGTTCTGTCCCAGGCTGTCAACTCTCAAGGTGAAAGACATGTTTTTACATCTGACTGGACCTGTACCTCTTGGGCTGGTGTCAATTTCACTAGTCCATGGAGAGAGGTGGTGGTTGATCACGTAGAGATTGCATTGCTCCCCCAGAGATTTCAAGAGTGTCATGACTGTACACTAAGGAGGACTGCACCCAGGCCCCCTGGGTTCTTCCAGACCTAGCTAATTGTATTGAGATTTTATACTTCCTGTGCCCCCCTGACAGCATCATGCCAAGTGTTCTTACCTGGCAGGGCCCTGGTCAAAACTTAAACTGTAATGAAGTTTTGTCCGAAGGGGGTCTTTAGGGGAGTAAAGTAATCCCAGCCTAGGGGAGGACAGAGAAAGGCATTTACTCTCAAAGACATCCCAACTTGGTGCTTTATCATCAGAGATAAAACACTGCAAAGTATATAAAGATACAGCAATGTAATGAAAGGGATTTAGGAAAGATTAGGGGCTTAAAACTTCAGTGTTTCCCAAAAGTATGACCATTCAAATTAGGTCGATGGTATTTCAAGGATTATAATAAGATGACAGTAGGTTTATACTTTAGAGTTTAAAGTATACATGTATTAATTCCCTCTCAGGGTTTAGATGTCTGACTTAACCAATGTCGTCCTTTCCCAGTTTCCCAGGTGAATGCTGTGCAGATTGCTCATTAACTGTGGTCACTTATAGGTTTCTCTCAGGTTTCATGTGCTCATCCTCACTGAGGATAGCCGCATGGTAAAGCATGTGACCACTGGAGTTAAATAAGGGCAAGAGAACATGAGAAGGAATCTCGTCACAGGCAAGAAACTTTAACACACAATACCAGATAGGAGAGAGAAATGCGTCACTAACAAACAATTGATACAGGAGCTTGTCTGTCTCTCAACTTGGAAAAAAGGAAATAAAATGAAATACTATGACATTTTCTGCAGCAAAATATCCTAAATTCACACACAAAAAATCTTATGAATATGAAAAATATCAAAGCCACTTGGGGGGTTCAAACAATGACTTAAAAGCTGCTGAAAACCTCATAGAGCTGTACATTAGACTGTTGACTCTCAGTGGGATCAGGGGCACTAACAACACTGTAACAAACTGCTCCTTCATGACTTCATATAAAGGGTGAATTATGGGTGAATTTATGTTTGGAAAGCAGTAATGGTAAAATATCAATATTCCTGAAGTACAAGAATAAAATAGTGCCCTACTTAAAATATATATAAAACTATTTACAGTATAAGGTTTCTTGTGGTTGTCTTTTTTGTTCTTTTGCACGTCTTCAGTACAATAGAATTTATATTCTATATGATGTAGTTTAGGAATATGTTGTGCATGGTTGAAATATATGTATGTGCCTGCAAGTAAGACATCACTATGCATTAAAGTTTATCATTATATGACCCTTATGATTCCAATCAGTACATCTCTGCCAAAATGTAAGAAGAGACACACAGACGCACACACACGTTTGACCTTTTACAATACAGTGAATCGCTTCAGGTCCTGGACAGCACTGCATTTACGTCACGCTCTATAGCAGCAGCACCTCTCTACCCTGTTGCCATCTCCCACTGTTAAGCTCTCAGGAGAAAAAAAGACATACATACACACACACAATCTGCAAATCCTGGCCTTCAGAAAGACATCTGGAGCAGGAACATCAGAGTGATGCCAATGCAGACTAAACACCTAGGGGCTGGGGTACATGTACATTCAAATAATTCAAATGCATATACACACAGTGCATAATGCATGCATGCACAAACACATACACACACACATTCATCTTTCACTCTGTTTATGGCAATCCATCATTGACATTGAAGTGAGGGCTTTTTCATGGGCGCCATTTTGGATTAGTGTATAGCTAGACTATTTGATTTATGTCACTTTTCAAGTCTTTGAAAGGAAATTAGTCAGAGTCCCTGAAACTAAGATTAAGTCAGTCATTAAGTCAGTCCCGATCCCGATCCCGGTCCCGGTTCGGGTTCCGGTCCCGGTCCCGGCCCGATCCCGATCCCGATCCCGATCCCGGTTCGGGTGCCGGTCCCGGTTCCAGTTCCAATCCCGGTTCGGGTGCCGGTCCCGGTCCCGATCCCGCTTCGGGTCCCGGTCCCGGTTCCGGTTCGGTCCCGGTCCCGGTTCGGGTTCGGGTTCCGGAACCGGGACCCGAACCTGAACCTGAACCCGAACCCGAACCGGAATCGGACAGACAGA
>OMNW01014134.1:0-12223 GCA_900303245.1 Selene dorsalis
GTACACCAGGGGGAGTGGCTGAGAGAGACGGGTATGATGTCATCACACCTGAAAGTCATGTTCACCTGTGTGTGTGTGTGTGTGTGTGTGTGTACGCTCCACTGCCTCCTCTATCAGGCCGTTATGTGACTATTTCTCATGGATGTGATTAGCTGCAGACAGGAGCCCTCCAGTCTGACACTGTAATGTATAAGAACAGCATGAGATCCACACTTCAGCCAATGGACAAAGCCAAACTTACTTCCATCCAACTTCATTTATTTTAAAAATCTTATTTCATTTGAGATTTTCAGGCACAAGAGAAGAAAAACAATTTGCAGTCAAAGATTTCTATGTATTCAGTATCAGCTCAATATAAATTAGAGTATAAAGTATAGCAACAATCCTGTTATAGGCCTATCTGTAAAAGTAAAGTTAAAGAAGGTTGAGTATCTGTATCAATTGTTTAACATCAACATTAAACAAATCAACAATACAAAACACCTTTGCACAACTTTTTGTTTGCAGTTTTATTATATACCTCAAATAATAAGGACAAATGATAATTGTAAACAAATAACATGTATGTATTAGTGATGTGAAGAGATTTTACTATTCTTTTTCAAATTGTTACGTTACATTATGTTAATTTAGTTTATTTTACGTTACATTACCTTACATGGTAATGTTGCATTAAATTATGTTATGTTATGTTATATTATGTTATGGTATATTTTGATACACTATGTCATGATATGCTACTTTATGACATGCTGCATTGTGGTACGCTGCACCAGGTCAGGTTTTGTTATGTTAAGCTTTGTCATGTAACATTATCTTCCGTTACATTATGTTGTGTTACTTTGCCATATTGCATTGTGTTATGCTACGTTACCTGATGATACAGTCGAATTGTTGCCAAGTGACGAAATTCACATTACAGCAGCACATAAAAATATTCAGAATATACATGGATGATAGCTGTAACGTTCAAGCCATATTTCTAAAGGAGTTTTGAGGACCTGTTTGTGATGCAGCTAACATTTGTAGGTCTATGACTTTATTGTCAAATTTAAAACTATTTAATTAACGTTCAGACTCAAACAGCCATGTGCAAAAAGTCAAGCACTGTAGCTTCCTGACTGAAAATGTTCAAAGTGAAAGGTACAATAGCGTGTTTCTCACAGTCTAGACTCACTCTGCTATTTCTGTCATTGCTGTTCTCTCCAGCCACTCTTGACGCAAGCAGCTGCATGCAACAAGTGCAGCTAAAAGTCATTCTGGGAAATGATGAGAAGTGAAATTAGACAAGGCTGACTAAAAGAGAGTGGTCCGAGGTAGTAACTCTAGAAAAAGGTAGCATCTCCACCCTCCATCAAACAATAATTGTCTGAAAGCACCAAGGACCACCGATCGATGAGGTCTAACAGAATAAAAGTGTCCACAAGGGGATTTTTGTCCTTTCATAACTTGAAAAGATATAGCTGACACCCAGCTATGCAGCTCAGTCTCTTGACACTTTGGCAGGACACACTCCATGGGACAGGAGCTCAGAAATGAGGGGTTTCTAAGCCAATCTAAGCTTATCTAAGACTGCACTGCTTAAAAACTGGGCTTAGGGGCTACACTGTGTGTTTCAGATACTTTATCACTTTATTTCGTAGCTTGGGTAACTAATTTCTTTATAAACCTCATTGAAATAACTCAAAATATAATTATAACAATAGATTAAAACAAATATCACATCAATGACTGTCATGATAAAATAGTAGTTTTAACAATTATCTCAACACTTAGTGATTGTCATTCTGAAAGGTGAACTTGTATTCATACTCTCAGATCTTCTGACCTAAGGGACAGAAGTGACTGCTTGTGCCGATATGTCATTGTTATCACACAACATGCTCAGCTGCAACAATACTGGACTTCAGTACAAGTGCAGTGGAGCATGAAACAGAAATTCCAAACTGATAACATGGTGAGGAGGACACTGGCAGTGCGTCGATAGACCGGCCACAGCAACAGCAGCACTCAAGTAATATAACAATAGAAGGTTTTCAGGTTAGTAAGCCTTTGCAAAATCATCAATGTAATTACTGTAATCTAGTTTTAGTTAACATTGCCATATGCAGGGCTGCCAACATGCTCTCAGCTCAGCTCAATCTCTCAAACCTCACACCAAATATGAATCCTTAAATTCACTATCTTCGTGAAGAAAATTGTATGTGTGTTCACGGTAGTGTGTCTACTGATTCAAAGGAAAACTGGGGTTAGACATACAGTCAGGCAAAGTGAATTCACAGCACCATGTATAATGCACTCCCAAATTACACTCATTTTTTCGTAATAAGGAAAATACCTAAATAAGAGTCTTAAATGCAGCTTTATGTCTGACTGTGTGTAGTACTGGTGGGCATCTTAGTGGCCACTAATGAGTTCCACCAAAACAAGGCCCTTTCTTTCAGTGGAGGTCTTCCCTGTTCTTCACCTGCTATTGAAAATACCATAAACATTTACAAATGCACTCAATATCAATGAATCTGCCCAGCTTCACAAAGCTCTGGCCAGCAGAAGCAGTCACTTCCATGCAGCTGTACTGCTCCTCCTACACCACTGTGATATAACTCTGTCACTCAGTCAGCCAGTCACAGACATTCACTGTTACAGGGCTTTCCCTAGTGGTGTGAACGTCTCTTGTTTCTGCTGATGTCTCTTTATGACCTACAACAGCAAATAAGGCCATCTGTGGAAAGATCAGCTGTTTCTAAATAGTGTAACTCTTTACCTTCGGGTGGCAGTGGTTACATCGGTCCCCCGGACGAAATGATTTGTGTCACTCAGACTGGAGATGGCACGCACGAGCCAGATTAGTGACTTCACGAAAATAAAGAGCTCATGGGAAATGCAGTCTTCATTCTGGCAAAACACTACTAAATGGCTTGTTATCATTGGGAAAACGCTTTTATTTAAAATGCAAAACACATCTGGTAATTGGAAATACTAATTTATACATCTGAAAACACTCACACAGAAAACTCAACACCAACCAGTCTGACCTTTAGCACTACAAATAGAGCTCAGGGAAGCCATTTTGTCAACTCTGCAAACATGGAGGCACTTTAGGCCCCTAGAGTACATTACTCCACAAATAATTACATTTCTGTACGAAACTGAGCAGCCGAGGTTTGGGATAATGTTATAGCGGTTTCCATTGGGCTGCTCAGGTTCAGGAAATTGAAAATGAAAATTTCAGTGATATACTTGCCCCCTTAGTCCCCATTTCTAAACCCAAGTGAAGAATTCTTCTCAGCATTGTGCTGGAAAGTATACAACCGCCAACCACATGCCCACATGCCTCTTTTGCGAGCAAAAGAAGAGGCATGTGGAGATATTGAGGTGGGGTCAATTCAAGGTTGGATTCAGCACACAAGGCAATATTTTCCCCCTTGTTTAGCCAGAGAGGACACTGTCTGCAATGTGGATGAGGTCTTGTGGCCAGGTCCACAAAGAAGGCAGGATCCATAACCATCAGTTTTTTTTACATTTCCCAGTAATCATTTTTGTTTTGTTTAGAGTAAAACAAATGTATTGTAATTGTACAGTTTTCTATCTTTCTTACTGTCTTTGTTGTAAGAATGTTTTATTTTCTTGTAAACAAAAGAAAAGGGAAAATAAATGTTGCAGAAAACCTGTCAGTTGATTGCTGTAAGAAGTTCTACTTTGTGAGCTTCACAGAGAATTGTTTGAGAAAATGTCAGTAAAAATCATAGACTGCAGTGTTTTGTGTAAAGCACATCTGTGTGTTGCTGTTTTAGAAGTGATTCAAGTGGTGTGTGTATCGTTTTGTTGCAAGAATGACATTTTTAGAAAGGATTGTTGGGTTTTGATTGCAGAGTTTCACTTTGGCAGAGCTGTGAGGGGTTGGTCATCAAGTCATATCTTGCTTGTGTGTAGAGTTTCGACACAATGAGCCAAATTTTGCAAAAAGCATGCAAGCAATTGGCAAATACTGCAATGCAGTTACTGAGTCACAATACTTTCTTTCTTTATAACATGAAGTCATCAATTGTAATTTTCAAAACAAAAATGGAATATATGAAATAAAAGGGGAGTATTAATAGATATATTTAAAAAATAAAAGTTTTGGGAGAATACTTGATAGGAACCCAGCACAGATTAACAATATAAGCAGTGTTTGTAAAGGCAATAATCCTGTCTAGATCACACTGTTTGAAAAGAAACCAGTCGCAGGGCAGGGCAGTCACTTTCCTTGTAAAACACTGGAAAGAAAGAAGTTGTGAGTGAAGCTAACAAGATTGTTTAGTCACAGTTGGTGGAGTTGTTGTTGCCTTTAGAGGCCATGGAAATCAAGAGGACAGCCAGCCACAATATTTTGTACTTGTTGGACACAGTTGTTTTGCTCTTTCTCCCTCCCTTTAGAAAAGCAGTGAAGTTTAGGCCGTTGGTGACTAGTGCTAAGGTCAGGCTTAGATGGACAGTGAAAGGAATGGAATGTCCTCATTACAGCTGTGTGTGTGTGTGTGTGTGTGTGTGTGTGTGTAAGCATGAATGTGTGTCTGGATGTTGAAGTAAATTCCACACCTCACCTTCATCAACAGCAATTTCATCAGTACAAGCTTAGGTAAAGTATTTTGCACTCTGTTTGTCACTTCATGACAGTTTGGACTCCCACAGGTTATGAGTTTGATAATTGTTAGGGTGTGAAATGACAATGATATCACCTACAAATACTCTCTCCTCATTCATGGGACCTTGTATGTACAAATATATATTAACAGATAAAAAATATTGTTCCATAATTTATTTTTCTTTAATTATGGGCACCATTCATGGTAGAGGCCACTTATCTTGAGTGTCAAAGAAGCCTTTCTTATTTTCAGTGCACAGTGCTGTTAGCTCTCTGGAGATGGCACATACATACACACGCATACACCTACAATTGCACAAATGTTTTAGAAAGATGTGGTCACTTTATTTTCCTTGATCTCTCAACCTTTTTCTCTATTCCTGCTTGTTCCCTGGACAACCATTCATCATGGACATATCAGAGTAGATTACTGTGCCTGTCAGCTGTGTGTGTGTGTGTTTCTGAAAGTGTGTGTGCTGTCATATTTCCTTCAGAACAGCTTAAAGTTTTCATTTTCTGCAGTTTTATATAGTTTTCATTTTGATAGCATCAGAGGTGGGTAGGTGGTCATGGTCACAGGAGGATGGTATTGTCAGTGATGAAACGTATTCTGGTTTTGGTGAATTGGAAAATGTTTGTACAGCTGGGGACACACTACATGACTTTTTGCCTGATTTTACCCACAATTCAAAGTCGGGCCTAGTCTGACACTGTATGTTGTTGGAGGAGGTTTATGAAGCGTGTCGAAAGTTAACTCGACTAACCGCCTCTGTGGAAATCATTACACATCCACACTCCTTAAACTGTCACTCCCGCGAGAGTTGTCAAGAGAGGTGCCTTCAGTTGGCTTCAGTTGATATGACAAATCATATAGTCTGTGATCCCTCATCTGGCGCAGTCGTGTATGATCGTGTGTGATCCCCAATCGTCATAAAAATCTGCTGAAGCCAGCCGGTGTGTATTCCAAGTCTTTTCTAAATCAGCAACGACTGTGAAAATCGTGTGGTGTGTCCCCAGCTTAAGGTAACTCAGTTCACTGTCTAAAAAATCTTTCAGATCCTCAGCAGGGGGCTTGATTCTGACATGTGTTCTGACATGTGTAATGATTTTGAATAATATCCTACGCTAAATGAGTATAAAAACATACTTTGTTGTATAGAATTTACTTGAACAGTTGCCATGGAGAGTATTTTCTAAATGGCCTGATGGTGCCTCATTTCAAATTAACCACACAGCTCTGATATGTGCGATAGTACTCATCACTGGAAGGCTGTGCTACTCAATTCAGCAGCTCCTCCAACCTTAACAACACTAATGTGTTTTTTTTTTTTTATCCGTCTGATATGAGCTTTGGTTGTCATGGTTATAATAATAAACAGGCCAGCTGTACTGAGATTGCTATGGTTACAATAATCATGGACATGTCATGCTAAAAAAAAAAAAGGTACTTCCTCAATATTAGATGATGTTTGTTTTCATAGTGGCATTAATAGTATTTTCAACTACAATCTTGGATAATAGAAACAACATGAACTACAACTTATTTGAGCACCACTCTCCTACACTCTCTTAGGCCATATCCATGAGTTTTGTTGACCCATCCATCAAGAACAACCTCCTGATGTGAACGTTGTGTCTTTATACTACATCTACACACTCGTGCTGTTTACTCTTGTCATAATCGCTACTACCAGTAGGTCTCCCCAAACCATAGAACTTTGATATGGGTCATAATAACCTGCTGCACAGATGATCTATGGGTTTGTTTTTTACAGGACAATCTCACTTGATTACAGTTTATTCTTGTTAAATTCACATTGATTATTATTATAATTTATCATTTTTCGATTACATATTCAACCAAATCGGCAGTAAGAAACGATGTGTAACATTTGTGAGGCTGCAAACCAAAATGAAGTCTTAATTGTATTTTTGAGAAACTCTATTCTGTAGTACTGTTCATTACTAATTCAGGCTTAATTAGGGAAGCATTTTTAATTCCTATCTTGGAAAAACATCTCTATTTCAGCATTTTCGTACTTGGGATGAAACTTTTTTTCCCGTGGCCAATAAAGCTGAATGCCGCTGCACAGCTCCCACTATGTCCTGGACACGTGTCGTGTCCTTCAAGCAGAATCTAGAGTCTTATCAAGGATTCTGACAGGCTTCTTTGTGTGATGGATGGAAGTGTAGTGCCTCCTAGGAAGAAACCAAAATTGTCAGCCCCCAACACCCTTACCCCTCCCTCCACTCCTTCTTCTGTGCCTGTGACTTAGATATCAGCTGCCTGAAGCACATCTGGGCACTGGTGATGAGCTTCTTGAGCCCTGGAGGATTTATCAGGCTGGTGGTACTAATGCACTGCACAACCATGGGAGCTCTTATGTTAGACAGAGATACAGACACCCACGATGGGTCAATAAACCCAAACGCAGCATATCCAAGCTGGGATCACTCTGACAGAGTTCTGGCACTGACCGTCAAAGCAAAAGCCTTGGGAGTATGTTCTTTAGCCTCATTATCTTAAGAGGAAGAAGGAGAAAAACAGGAATCATCTTTTAATCACAGGGTTGAAATATGTTCATAATTACATAAGGGAAATGTATTCACACTAATGACTGGGAGGGCTAGTCAGCTATCACAGACTTCATTATAATTAGGGAATTTCATCTTATTATTAATAGGTGTGTGTGTGTGTGTGTGTGTGTGTGTGTGTGTGTGTGTGTGTGTGCGTGTAGCTGTCCATCTAGTATTTGTGGGTGTGTACTGTAGATGTATTGACTTTCATACCCATTTCTGTGTGTGTGTGTGTGTGTGTGTGTGTGTGTACCTAATAATTACTAGCTCCATTAGCATTTAAATGGGAATGTATGTAATAATAATTACATGAGTTGTGGGTTTTATAACCATGACCCCTGGCACCACTTTGAGGGAAGGAAGGGATAGATGGATGGGTGGGTGATGGATGGATGTTAAGGGGTTTAGGAAAAAGAGAGAGAGAGGATAATAGGAGTTGATATGAGATGGGATGGAATTAATTATGCTGATGTGGAAAGCTGTCATTTATACCCTGGAAGTATTGTAAGTATAAAAGTAATAAAAGTAATAAGGACAGTAACATTAACTTATGAACACACAACAAGAAGCACAGAAACACACATCCAGACATTATCTGATTCTGAATACATGTACACTCAGCTCCCAGTCACCCTGTGACATCTTTTGTCCACTGTACAGAGTCAAGAGAAAATGTTTCAGTCACCTGGTCTCTTTGTATGCTTTTTTACATCATCCAACAACAGTTTTTGTTACTGTTTGATTGACAGACCTCAAGTGGCAGACACTTGAAGAATAACTATGTCTTCATCGCGGCATCCAGAACAGCTGCTGGTAATACAAACAATGGATTCAAGTATGATGCCATGTGGAAGTAGGGAGACCACATCTCAAAACAACAAATGTAGGACAAAGACAATTTTTAAGTTGGACAATTTGGTAAAACCAATGCCATTGAGAGGTCTAAAATGTTGATAGATTCTGTCTTCGTTCTAAAAAATAGATGTACAGACTGTAGGTTTCAATTATACCAATGGTGCTTTCATCCTCCAAATGTAAGACTGCATAACAAAGTACAAAACATCCTTGCAGAAATTTTGAGAGTGCCATGGAGGGTGCTGACAGGATATGAACACTGTCGACATGGGAACTGAACCCACCATCTTGTGCAGACAGAGCTAACCCAACAGACATGTGACCATCTCTCTCTGAACACTGACATGTACTAGGAGCTGTCAGCCTGTCTGTGTGAGTGTGTGAGGAGGGTCAGAGTAGTCCCTAATCAATGCATGGCCATTGTATGCATTGATTGAATTGTGCATTGTGTCATTATTAGTAGGTATTATCAGGAAGATAATAGTATGGTGGACCTGAGGGCTCAAGACATTCAGCTGGATAGCTCAGTGGTAATGCCACTGGGAGGTTGGGGGCTTGAATACCACAACATGGCTAATTTGTTGTAGAGTTTGTGTGAAAAGTATTTTCTGTAATCGGTGGCAGAATATTTCAGTTATATGTCTGACATTATAAGTATGTGTTATCAGGAAGTGTAATGTAAGATAATAAAATGGTGGACCTGAGGGCTCAACACAGCCTGGATCAGTGGGTAATGGCTTTGACTTTGGATTGGGAGCCTTGGGGTTCAAAGACAGGCTTAATACTGTATGAAGCCTCTGCAGAAGAAGAGCTTGCTTTGTTATGATGAATAGATGTGAAAAAGTATTTACTATAATCACCAGCAGAACATTTCACTTATATAACTGACCATGCTCTGCATCACAGGTTCCAATTTATACAAAACAACATATGTAATCTAAGGCAATGGTACGGTGGAACAAAAGGCAGACCACCTCCCCCTGGATAGTTCAGTGAAAATGGTGCAGATTTTGGACTGGGAGGTGTGGGATTGAATCCCAGTGCAGGAAGAAGAAGAAGAAGAAGAAGAGAATAGCTCTGTTTCCTGTATGTGTGTATGTGTTTGTCGGTCTTCGCCCAGAGGTCAGTGCCTCTCAGTGTTAGTGTTAAAAGCAAACAAACCTATTAGTTAATCAGAATGTGGGACATTGTCTCTGTCCAACTGTTTAATTACTGTAATCATTATGTGGCAGTGACAACAGGCTGTGGATAAGGAAGTGGTTCTATGGAAAAAAAGTCCATGGCAACTCATGAAAGAAAAAGAAAGCAATGAATATGATTTAATTTATTTTTTAGGAATTGTGAAGTTCAGAATTTCAAATTGTTAACTATGCACTTGAACTAGTTTATTTTAATTGGTGTGAACTTGCATGGTATGAATGTTGGGCTATGTGATTTAAACAGTGCAAAACAAATTTGTAACAAGAATAAGGACACAGAGCAGCTGAAAAAGGAAGAAAAGTAAGGATAAAATAAGTATTTATATGAGGATTAATCAGGTTTGCAGTGAGAAATGAAAAATCAGACTGAAAAGGTAAGCAAGGAATGAACCAATGAAAGCCAAAGCATAACACTGAACAGGCTGCTTTCTTAGAATAATGGGCTTCTAGCACCTGTGGTGCCTGGACCTCTAATGATAAGAATAACATATTTCCCCTTCTTCCTGTCTCTCTAATTTTCAGCTACATAGCAGCGTAAATTACATGAGTAACAGGGAGAGACAGAGAGAGAAAGGAGAGCTGGGGAGAAACCTGCAGAGGTAATGTCTCACCCTGCCCTCTGGTTTGGCTCTTTGCTCATCATGGTAGCGTATGAAGCCTACAAGACTTAAGTTGCCCTGCAGCCCATTTAAAGAGCATTAGAAGAGTGGGAAGTGTCAGAGTCAGCCTAGTCTGGGTCACACATCACAGACAGCGAATGAGCTCTTTTGTGTATGTGTGTGTGTGTGTGTGTGTGTGTGTGTGTGTGTGTGTCTATGTGTGAGAAAACTGCAGCTTCTCCTTAAGGTTAGTTATTGTCAAAGACGATGAGAGCTGGTCAGGGTTAAATGCCAGCTCTTGGCTTGACTTGAATCATTATTGCACTTCTTCACAGGGGTTTAATGGAAAGCTGAGTGGATCACCAGGATTAGACATTTGAAGGTAAATCTACTTTCAAAATGAGAGTGATTAAAAAAAAATCTTTCTATTGGTTAGCAGTTTTGGAGTCAAACAATTGAGGTGTGGAAAAATATTGCAAATACAAATTTCACATCAAATTACTAATGGGCCCCAGATAAAAGTAAAAACAGTCAACTGCTTTAATGCTATGACTGATCTGTATATGTGAAATGTGTAAATTGCTAAATGTAAAAAAAAAAAAAAGGTTCAACAAGGCTCAAGTCAAGTGTATCTGCAGTGCAAAGCAACAATGTCAGGCAATAATGAGTTCAGATGCAGCACCTACTCTGTATTTCTATATCTACATTTACATTCACTCCTTCACGCATTAACCACTGCCTCATTTTTCCAGTGCACTTGGCAGATGATGCCATATATAGTCACACTGTTATGCACAGAGAGACGAAGAAGACTGCAAGGTCACAAGTATGAACATAAACAATGACAGATTATGGAAAGATATTCACATATTCCTCACAACTTCAACTAGTGCACACATCAAACAAACCTTACTGTGGGTCAGAATAATCTGTTTCACATGTGTAAACCATAAATGTTTATGTCAACTGACAACGGATGAACAACAAGCTCAAAAACTCCACTGTAAATCTTTACATATTTTAAGATTTATGAGTTGGTTTGTTCTGAACTTTCCAATAGGTTTTGGGGGCAGAACTTTTACAATATGTTCTAGCAGAGTTTGCGGGTTGAGGAAGAATGTGCTGCACTTAACCTTGCTCACATTTTTTTTTTTAATCTAACAAAGCCTGTATTTGCCATCCTGGAAAGTTATTTCATAGTGTTAGTGCTTATTGAAGGCAAATAGCCTACAGTTTCTCTACTTTAATGGTTGTATATTTTATACCACATGTGTCAAATTTGAGGCATGTGGGCCATGTGATTTTATGTGAGAGGTTAAAAACATATGAACATCTTGGAATCAAGGACTGTGCTGCTTTACAGAGTATGGTGGCCATAAACTGCATCTCCCAAAATTCAGACCTGCGAAATGATGACACTCAGTCGCTAGATGGCAGTGATTGGACATCCCCCTTCTCACGTTAAGTGTGTTTTAATCAAATGGTGGAGTTGAAAAAAAAAAAAAAAATATAGAAATAATCTCAAAATGTCCAAGATGAGGAAAAACGGCGAGGTCAGGACGAAGATACTTCACTACTCCAAACTGTCTTTGGTTAGGGTTAGATGTAAGGGGCACATTGCATTGTGGGATACAGTATGCGATGTGGACTGGTCAGATGCATACTGGAGATTTTTCCCAAATCAGTTCCCAAATCATCAGGGCCCAGTATTTCAAAAGTGATCTGACAGGATTATCCTGGTCGGATTGGATTAAATCTTGATCTGATTTTAAAACTGGGTATTTCAACACAGTTTCACTTCTCCTGGATATTGTTACTCAAGATGTTGATTACACTTAATCAAAATTGTTAATGTTTTCCTTTTATCAAATAATTGAAGTACGCCTAATAGAAGAAATTTACAGCATAGCAAAATATTGATTGGCCATACATCCTGAAACTGCTGTATGTTTTCATTTAAATCATATTCAAGCACTTTCCAGGGGTTTTCAAGGCACATTTTCATGCTTCTGATTTAATGAAGACAAATTTGACTACAATCAGATAAGCTTTAAAATGCACTACTGCAGCAGTCTGGTCTGCACATGTAGCCTACTAAACCAATGACATAACGTTAATAAACTCTGAACAGGTTGGTGTTAGTTTAAAGAGTTAATGTGTGATGTACGTCAGATTAATTCCCTTGTAAGTTTAACCATAGACAGAAAAATTCATAAACAGAGCAGCGACCTCGCTAGCCCGCTAGCTACTTCACACACAAGTCAATGGAGCAGAGTTAGCTTCCGTTAGCACCTCCTCGGCTCAATTACAGATCGTTACACCGTCGTTTCAAGTTGACGACAGTTCAGATACTTGGCTCACATGAC
>OMNW01014135.1:6456-23720 GCA_900303245.1 Selene dorsalis
TTTTTTTTAACAACTTAAAGCTTATCTAAACCACCTTTCAACTTGATTCTGAGCCCTGCTTTGTACTGGGAGCTGATACCACAAATTATAATAGAAGGAAGTGAGGAGCAGCCTCAGCACACACAGGCTCTGCACTCACACAGCAGCAGCTATCTGCTATCTTCTTTTCCTCCATCATCCACTCCTGTTTCGAAATGCACTCCAGCATGAAGTTCATTTCAATGGAAACTCTTTCAAGTCAAAGCTTGTCTATGTGCTAAATGAAGAAAGTGGAGTATTCCATCAAACGCATTTACCCACTTTGATCTTCCTGACAGCTTTTGGAAAGCAGAGTAAGAGATAGGAGGACGGTGTGTCTGGGGTATGTGTTGGTGTGTGGGTGTGTGTGGGTATCTACATGTTTGTAGTGTGTGTGTGTGTGTGTTTGGGGGTCTACTTTTATGTGTGACACATTTAGACAGCGGTCAATGGTCAGAGACGAGACAATGCAGCAGCTCCTATCTTCTTATATCTGATCTAATAGCATGAAATCTAGATTGACTGATTTTGAAAACAACACTTTTCAGGTGCTGCAGAATGTCGTCCTCGAAGGTCTGTCATTGTTGTAGACGACGAAGGCCACACTGAAATGAGATGGTATGTTTTCGTTTGCCTGTCCTTGACATTTGTTCCATTTTGGCGACACATAACCTTATTCCACTTTCAAGCTCGAGGTTTTATGGGCCTTGGTTTTAACTGTTATATGTATTGGGTATCAGCTCAGGTAAACAGAAAAAGTCAAAGTGTAATCCTCTGGCTTTAGGTGGGCATTGTTTGCTACGATATTACTTCTATTCCTACAATGAATCTTGGGATGGGTTGGACCATGGAGGATCCACCCGTCAGGAAACAATTTAAAGGTTACAGGACACAACTCCTGTGTCCAGTGGTTAAACATGGAAAAAAAAAAAAAAGAGACTCTAGGGAGGTCACCAAAGGTCAATGAAGCAGCCTTCACCATAATCGTGAGCTGGAATATGACCAGATGTTCACTAGGCTCACAGCAGTGACACCATGAGACCCTACGTCACATAAAGAAATGATGAGACCTTGTCATACACAGGGTTGTATTATTAATGGGATACTATTTGTGGTTGCACCACAGAGCAGAGACTCTGTATAACCCTTAACAGGTCCAGACCTTAAGAACACAACAGGGATGTTTGCTGTGACAAGTTTTTCCCTCAGAGTTGGATGAGAACATGGAGGTTTCTTGTTTGAAAGAGATGAATTATGAAGACTGTCCTGAAAAAACCCTCCGCACAGAGCTCCCGTGTCAGCGAGTTACCACGACCCATGCAGGGTGACACTACTGTGACCGTAGTGTTTATGCAGGAAAGTGAATGATGTTGTGTACTGAACAATAAAGTTTGAGTTTGCATCATGACTTTGGGTTAAGGTTTGGATAAAGAGTCTTTAACACAGTTGATCACTGTTTGTCTCCAGAGTTAAAGTTGCGGTCAATGGTTCATTCATTGTAACCATGACGACATGGCTCCATTACATCTGCTGCTGGTACAACCCTGCAGGTCACATCCAAAGGTAGAAACAATCAATGTGGATGTGTAGGTTGGACGACTTGTTGAAATTAACTTACTCACTGCCCTAGGACTGATTTCCGTCTGTTGTCAAACAAAAGCCTATCCTGGGTTTATTTGCCTGTTTTCTGCCAAAATACGGCAACATAATACACAATGATATTATGAGATATTTAGGATAGTTAAACTGAACTTGACAGAAAAAAAAGAAGACTTTCAGTGTAAAGGTCTGTGTTTGATTTATATGAGGAGTGATCAAGCACTTGACCTAGAATATGATCAGGTAATTTAAGATTCTCAGTGATCCGGAGATAAAATATTCGAAGACTGGAAATTATACTTTTAAAATCTTCCAAAACGTGAAGCGTTTTTTTTTTGGTATTCAGGCTATCCGTTTCTATATGTGTGCATCCAATAGATCAAAGTTCAATCCAAACTTCCAAATTTGATTTTCTTCTCTTGTGTGTCAAGGCACTGGAAGTAAAATCTGAAATAATGAGACGAGCTGCATTGGAGAACATTGGATATGGAAATAGACCTGAGGCAACAGAGCGTGATAAATTCAAAGGTAGGACTATTCAGAACAATTGGTTGTCGATGACTTCTCTACCTACAGCTCAGGTGTTTTTCTGGGTCACATGACAACTGCTTTGAAAGGTGACCGGAGCCAGGACGCCGTACTGTACCAACTGATGCTTCAGTGCACATTAAATCTCTGTCTGATGGAGAATGGGTTCAACAGATAATTGGCTTTCAGACACAATTCAAAAATGAAGTGATTCAACGATTTGACCGGTCTGTCCAGGCACAGATCGTATCCCATGCTGTGAAGTGCTCATTTTATGGACAGGCTGATGATGGACTAACTCAGATCTGGATAATGGAGCAATTTTCACTCCTGCAGACAAAACCTCCCACCGACGTTTCCTTGTGTAGTGCAGCCTGACAGCAGCAGATTAAACCCTGGAATTCAACATCATGTAACATGTAAGAGTGTTACTTTGATAGAGTGACGAGATGGCTGAAGGAGGATGATGTAAGAAGCCTCTGGGTTGTGATGCTGTCAACCTTATTTTTCAGCGTTTCATGTCACATCTGAAGACTTTCCTCTTGTCTTATAGAAATGTTTGAGCCCAGCTCAGATTGAACACGGCTAAACAGCTGTTCTGCAGATTTAAATCAACATATTTTCCTCATCTGACTCAGACGACTCGGCGCATGCATTGCAAATTATTGCTGTGCCTTTCTTTGCATTCATATTTCTTCAAGTCTGTTGGTTTTATATCCTAAGACTTTATGACACATAAAGCAATGGCCTTTTCAGTGCTGATGAAAATGTATGCAGAGCAACCGCAACAACATCATCTGTCTAGTTTACAACGTAGTAAAATACAATTTTGTCCATAAAAGACACAGAAATTGGTTTTATCCATTTTCAGCGTTTAAAGGGTCAGTAAACGTTTCAGTAACATCTACTCTGTCATCAGTGGAGCAAAACAAAATAAAACTAAAGGCTGGTTGACCTCTCACTACCATAACCACAACTATGCATCCTTGTGCTCTGGCTCTGAACACTGCACACACTATGATCTCAGTCCAGAGTCTTCTGGCCTTTGGTTCCTTGATGGGGAAACCCGACTACTACTTGGGCACTTACTGTTCACTTTTGCTGCACTTCTTTACCTTACATCTTACCTTATTGGATAGATTTAGTGCTAAGTCCTTACACTAAAGTTTCCCACTGTGATGAAGCTTTCAGTTTGTTCTGTCCTGCACTTGTAGATCGCTGGACAAAAGCAAAATGAGTAAATATACCAATAAACCATGACCTATTAATGAGTCATACTAAACCAGCACCAATTTGTCCTGTTCAGTTGTCCAGTGCTTTTCTTTTTATCCTATTGCAAATGCATAAATGACTCATGCACAAGCAAACCAGGACAGGACAATCCTGTTTGTGACACTGTTTGAACATAAAGGTAAAACACAGATATTCAAACACCGTGGAAATAAAACCAAGAGGCGAATGAAACGGAGCAGACACTCAGCTTGACGGTGGTTTCTTTTCTACAGGCTCGGCTAACTGACTGCTCCTGAAGATCAGAGGGACCTGCTGGGTTTATATTCTTCAAGCATATCAAAAATGTATTTTGGCTCCCTGCCACTCAGTGATTTATAAAGCAGCAGCAGCAGCACCACCACCACCTTAACATCTCCTCTATACCTGGAAGCCAGTGTGAAGATTTTAAGTCCAGGTGACAGCAAATTCCCTGTTTTTTTTTTTTATTCTGCCACAGATCTGCTCTGTAAATAAGATGTCTTCTTTAAAGGGGGAAAAAATCTGTTTTTACTGACAACAAATTCCTGTCTTATATATTTTTGTGTCTGTGTATCACAGAGGATTTAATTAGCTGTAGCTATAATCAAAACACTGTGTGTGTGATATCCTGTAACAAGATCATGGGTTGTCTCGCTGTCTTTTTACCTAAGTCGTGACTTTTATGGAGATTTCCGCATGGAAAAAAATATCAATCAATGGCTATATTGGCTAAACAGGTTGTGAGGCCAGTTCTCCCACCTGCCATTTGTGATATTCTTATTCTCCCACTAAGTTTTGAAAATGATCTCGACAATATTTTTAACTGCAAAAAAGATAACTGCTGTCATTAGTTGTGTGGTATGAGTAGCACTAATTGAATCAGTTCTGCTGATCCCTGTCACAACTCCAGCTGTATCTGAACAGGCAGCAGTTTTGTGTTGACGGCCCCAGTTGTTCACAATATTTCAGATTATAAAACATAAATGTGTTTCTGTAAATCCTGTATAGAACAATGAACAGTATTCAGTTACTTCCAGTGAGAGTCATAATCTCCCATTGTTTTCAAAAGTAAATCTATCAGAAAACATTTAAACGCCATTTGGTTTAATTGATTAACACAATGCATAATTTTAAATACCATTACCGGATTTTCATTTGTATTCAAAGCTGAGTAAAAAACAAAAAGTGCCAAGAAGTTGCATTAACCATTATAATTGGCTTCATAACACAGGGAAACTGGAAGCTGAGTTTATTTCCCAGTCCGACTACAGAGCCAGCACTGGGCCAAGTTTACTGAGATGGGGAGGGCACGAGCTGCTAAAGGGCGTCTGGCTTTTCTTTTCACTGATGTCAAGGTCTAGGTCACGATTATATATATAGCACCTTTAAAACAACCTAGGTGCTTTAAATAAATAGCAAAAAAAAAAACAATACACAACAAAGACAGAGATAAAAGTACAAAACGGGAAAATACAGTTTAGATTGCAGATGAGATGATTTTAAGGTACAGTAATGTTAACTGACACCCTGCTCTAGAAAATACGAATGCACATAGCAAACGTTGCCATTGCTAGCTGGCTAACGCTGCTAGCTGGCAATGATTGTTTATCTATTATGTACATATATGAGACATTGATTTTTTTTCTATAACACATGTGATCAAATCACTGGCAGCCGACACAGTGCTGAAATCATTTTGTTTAATACTGTATATTATATATTCTTATGTAGAAAAAAGGCGAGAGCCTTGTCAGTTCAAATTTGCATGTGTCATATCTCAAATCTCTAAAAAAAAAAAAAAATCAGTTCTGTCAACTTGAGATGTCTGAAATGTAGACAGAAAGATCAGTGGCGCCCTTCTCAGAGAGCATGCATTAAGACTCTGGAGCAACAGATTCATTTGATCCCACAGTGCAGAGGACTACATCGGGATTCAGTGGAGAGAAGTCTCAAATCAAACCTGTTCAGTATAAAAATAAGTTTTATCAAATCGAGGAACAGAACTGTTGGATTTAGACTTTAACATGAGCTTCACATTAATTCAGCTCGTGCTACTCAAGCTGAGACACTGCTGAGATTTACTCCCTTTGATACTTTAATTTGTTTTGCAACAAACATTGTGCTATTAATTAAATATAATGATGAGCCATGAATCTACTTTGCACTTATTTGAATTACAGAAAGCAGCACAACAAATTGTCGCTGTTAATGCACGGAGGAAAGAGCAACTATTAGCATTTGTGATACTTGTATTAAGTGTCATATCGCATCTAAAATACTTTATGAATATTCAGTGACTTTTTCCTTTTATGATTCACTTCTCTAAGCTACTGTACTATCATATCTGTTTATTCATTAATCTGTATATTTTTTAATCACCAAATGATGACTATTGTTTCATTATTTTTTTACAGTCCTCTGACAAAGCTCTCCAGAAACAGAGAGCCGTGTTGATGTGAAACAGTTCAGCTCAGAGGGGGCGGAAAGATCCTGAAGATATCGAGCAGACAAAATCAACCACAGGCAGAAGAATAATGAGATCACATGATCCGCTTTTAATAAGAGGAAGACTAGAGATTACAGTAATCAAGGCAAGGTGAGGGCGAGGAGGTTTCATTAGACACAACTAATTTAATCTCTGCAATGTGTGTGTGTGTATGTATGTATTGAATATGTAGGCCTATATTCTAATTCAGACAGTTCAAGGGTTTAGTGTGCAGTGTAATAATAATTATATGACATGCAAGACGTGAGAGCCAGCTGGTGTTTAGTGCATGACTGCTGCTGGATGCACAGAGGACACTGGAACAACAAGTGTTAAATATACCTTATATAACCTTTAAAAGACGCCTTGACTAAAAAGAGGGAAGTTGTCATTATGCAAATATGTTCAACTAATTCCTCCATTCTCTGAATATGACCTGTTCTGTAGACTTTGTTTCCTAAAGTCCACCCACTACAATCCTGTCTCATACCAGAGGTAGGCTATAGTGTCCATACACATGTATGTGACACACACACACAGCATAATACATACACATCACACAATGGTTAACAACAGCAGTTGGTCCACTTGTGATTGGCAGATCATCCAGAGGCAACGTAAAGCCTTTCTTCCACCCTCAAACTGAGCTGTCAATCAAATTGTAAGAGGGCAGCGCTGCAATATGGAGGCTGAAAATAGCTTGTCCTCACCTCGGGCCCTTCACGGGGCACACTGGGAACACAGTGTTTCGAGGCAGCCACAGAACTGTGAGGCCACATTCACCTGCACAGTCTGTGGTAATGTGGGATGAAGCCACTGGGCCTGTCGCTCCCAGGGTGCAAAGTTTGAAAATGGATGTAATTTTCCGTTCAGCCCCGGTTAAGGACATCATAACAGTGTGGGGAAAAGTAGTCATAGGAAAGGACTGAAAGGAGCAACAGTTCTGATTTATTTCAGTCACTGTTTAAGAACAAACTAAATTATGATCTACAACTTCTCCTTATTCTGAAACTCAATACATTAAGGTGTGGTGGAGTTTAGGGTTCAATGGTAGGGTTTAGGGTTCATGGTATAGCGTTTAGAGTTCAGGGTTTGTACAACACACAGACAGGTTATATTGTATTAAATAACAACACTTTCTGTCTTATATTTCACACTTAATGAAGAGGCGATATTGGTTTCATCAACTCGACACGTTCAGCCTCTTTAATATGAACATGTGACCACGTTCGTTTTTTTAATCTTTAATATGCTAATAATGAACAGATCTGAAAAAGGTGTTGTACGCAGCGTGATTAAAACCAGGACAAGATCAAATCCGACAAAGACGGAGGGAGGCGAAATCAAAAGCGAGGAGCCTCTCTGTATTATTTACTAGTGAAGTGCTCTTAACAAGCTGCTTCCACGCCGAGTGTCCTCGCCTGACGTCAGAAATTGCTTCATACCAAGTGGACATTAAGGCTGTTTTAGATATATGAGGGTTCATTAAGGTCTCCTCTTGTTACCTTAGCTGCCTCCTCCTCTCTCAGCCAGGCAGCCACCGCTTTGTATTTCTGAACTAATGTTTTTTTTTTTTTTGTCATCCAAAGGGCTCTCATTCTGTCGCTCCATTGTGTGGTCTTTTTCAATCCCTCTCCTGCTCGCTCTCTCTATTACCTGCCCTGGTCTTGTGTTTTGTTTACTTCCAGCTGTGGTTGCTGAAGCTACATCTAAGTGCCGTTCAAGACAAACATTCAGAAAATCTCTTTTGAAGCGCAACAAAACTGAGAAGGCACTCTGCTTATGGCTTTGTAAAAAAAAAACAACAACAACAATAATAAATGCACCTTCTTTTCAAATTATCGGTGCTTTATGAGTATGTGTCATTTTACCTCGACACTGTGCTTTACTAGATGTCGAGTAAAGCCTGTGTGTGCCCGCCCGCTGTTTCTGGCTGTTTGTTATAAAATGAAGGTGCTTGAGTTTAGCATTTTCTTTCATATATATAAGTGTGGTTGAGTGCCCTCACCTTCAGCCCATTTATCTCCGAAGCTCTGCTGATTTTTCCTCCTCTCTGCCAAATCCTCCTTTTCAGCCCTGAAAAAGAAAAAAACATGAAAACAGGGATGTTTTTAATTATAAAGAACACAGTTTGTTGCAGTCAGACAAACACAGTGCAGTGGATTATGCACATTCAAGTACATAAAGAGATGCAGGCTCACAGACACAATGCAGAGGGGTGTACTGTGCTCTGCGCTGTATGACAGCACACTGAGATGACATCTTAATCTCATAATTACAGGCTACAGATTTTGTAATTACTAGATCTATCTTGTTTAAGTTGCCATAGGAATTGATGTAGGTTTTGAAGATCCTATATTATTTTATATCTCTTTCTTTTTTTTTTTGTCATTTCTTCCTTTTTAATCAACCAGTTTTCACCAGTGTGTATTTCTCTGTGGACTGAGGCTTTAATTCTTTCATGTGATTAATCTACAACCTAGACTTGATCTATAATCAAACTACACATGGAAATCTCACTATATACACATGGGACCAAGTCGAAAGCTGAGCAGTCATCCATCACAATGCATCACTGTCATATTCCACATTAGTGTCCCGTCTGTAAATATTGTCTCATTTTCTGGAGATGCACTTTAGAGTGATATATATGATCCATTATAAAGATGTGATAGAGGGTACATTATAATCTATTATTTACAATTCTGTATTCAGTGGACAGGTTCCAACATGGCTGGATGTCTCATTTCTATGATGAAAGGTAATTTCTACAGGCAAATTTTTTGAGTTATTGTTTTGCTTTCCTTAATTAAAACACAAATTGTGCCATTTGGGAAAAGCATTTTCTAAAAGTGCTTCTACAGTAGCAGGAAACCTGACTGTATCTTTGTCTGAGATTCTTGTAAATTGCAGCATAGCAGCAGTTCCTGATGCCCATCAGATGTTCATAGGAAGCTCATAAAAGCTTTGTGAAGCTGGATCAGTAATGGTTATGGTCTTATAAATTCCACGCAGATATTCTCCACCATAGCAATGCTGGGAACACTTACACTTGGCTGAGCATGGCTGCAGAAGTGATGATGCATTACAGAGGAAGTCAACACTGCACAATATGTCATTTGGAGTCTGAAGGAAATAAGTTGGAACAGGCCAACAATCTGGACTGGAAATTAAACTTTTTATACTTCTGTACTTTTTTTTCTTTCTTTTTTTTTTATCTCCACAGTGTTCTCGTTTATGATAAACAAGTCACAGAAGAAAACAAGCCTTGAACAATGAATCACAGCTGTCAACTGTCATCTAAATGTGATATGTCTGCAGTGCAGTTTCTTGTCATTATAAACTACCTGGCATAGGATCTGCTTTATATGTTGTTTTTGCTGATCAGAGACACCTCCAGCTAAACCGGAGACAATTCCTCTCCTGTTTTTGGTCTCCTGAGGGCTGAACCACTGCACTTTACATGCACTAAAGCTCTATATGATTTGCTCCCTCGATGCATTTGGGGTTAGCAATTCCAGGAATTATGCACATCTGTGTTGATTTGTGTGCCCATGTCTTACAAATGGCTCCAGTGTTTTCTGCTCCGTGTCACCTTGCATCAGTGGATCCTTTTTTTTTTTTCCTGTGCTGCACTGGTGTGTATGTCTGTGTGCATACATGTATGTATGAGATGGAGAAAGAGAAAGAGAGATACTGGAGGTTTGTCTTGTATACGTCTAACTTTGTGAAGACCAACTTGCTAAATGTCCTGAATACAAGAACATATACTGTAATGCGTCACTGTCTCAAAACACAGAGTTGAAAAGCTGCAAGGAAGTTGTGCAGGAACCTTTTAACGGCTCTGAGTTAATAAATAGCATTTTTGATTAATTCTGGGCATGAGCAAAACATCTCTCCACAGCATAATTTTGTCAGTATGAAGTGCAACCAGCAGCCTGCTGTGTCTCTGCCCTTTCTCATTCGTCTTAATGCTTGAATTACTGTTGTATCCCATGGCTATTTACCGAAGGGAAAAAAGGGTAAGGTGCTTTCTGTTGCAGATATAAAAGTGTGCATGCTGATTTTAATAAACAGATACCACAGAATATATTGTCTTTGGCCATTTCATTAGCTTACATTATATCACATTGCTTTTATAATGCATTCTGCAGGCCTGCAAGGATTAAAGCAGTTCTGACTCTTAAGATAAAGGTCACAATGAGTCAGACTTCTCACATTTATTCCATTTTCATCTCTGATTCGTTCTCTGTATTTCACCGTGTTGGGTTTTTTTTGTTGTTGTTTTTTTTCCCCCCAGGAGTTATTTAACAGTTATTTCCACTGCAACACGTTACATTAGCATTACCGACCAGTGTGAGTGGACCAATTACCTGATCAGTGGCAGATGGCAGACAGATGGATCCATTCCCCAGTTATTGTTTGACACTGTCACTGCTTCATGTTTCTGTTTGTACTTTGTGATAACTAGAGAATGAGAGTTGTTTTTTGACACGAAGTTGAAGTGATCTAATCTGCAACCTATTTAGTGGAAGTGTTCATATTAAGTGATGAATGGAAATGGTTTCCCCAGGGTAAATCTTTGAATGTCAGTTCAATATAGGAGTATGAATATGAATATATGAGCTCTGACTCTGTGTTCGGAGCCAATGCAGTTTGCAGACATTGTTTACATGAATCTGAACAATCCTAATGCCCTAATATCCTCCAGTTTCACAGTAAATTGAAAGAATGAAAATAAGTGTTCACAGCGAATGCCAAAGCTGCCTTTGACTTTGTACCATATTGTTCACTGTGACCCCTCATATCAAAACTGATTATGCCGTCGCTGGACAGTGTAATTGGAAATTATACTGTTAAATTCTTATTTATTGAGGAAACTTTCATGGATAAACCTCGGTATTATCTTGGTAATTTGAAAAGTCTGCAGTCAGCTGTGGAAAATAGAAGCTGAATATTAGTTTTTGTGCTAAAGGTGAGGTGAGTCATCATACTTACATTAGTCACAATGACAGTTAACGAAACAGGCTGATGCATAGATGACTGTATTCGCCACGCTCACAGTCGTCCTTCTTTGTATTTCCAGGCTGGTTGGTGTTGGTCCAGTATGAGATGTAGTCTGGATGGAAAATTAGGTTATTACCAAAGTTGTAAAACACATTCAGAGGGAGACTTGACCATCTGGAAACCCATCAACTTCATTCAAAACCAAACAGATCTGTGTCAGAGAAACTAAACAGGCTGTAAACGCACCAACCTGCAACTGGGAGGACGTAGAGCATCCACAGGGTTCGTCTCGTATACGTGTTCTCAGTGCCCAGTGAGCTTTTCAGTAGCTTAACTTCACATGTGCCACCTGCCTAAAAAAAACACAAGAGAGAGAGAGAGCAGAGTCAATGGTTTCCTCAACAAAGAAAAAGTAAACTGAAACACGAAATCATCCCATCAAACTGTACAGCTCTGAACTATAAGAGTCACCTGCATTATAAATACTATGTACACTTGTCTCAAACGTTTATTTTGCTGATATGTGGTGTATCTATATACTGAGGGGTGAGGTGTTGTATTATTCTTAATTGAGCTTCAGGAGCTTTGTGGCAAAAGACTTTCTCTCCGGGGATCAATAAAGTAATTTCTGATTCTCCACTGTGGCAGGTAACACTTCCATGCACCTGCAGCTTTGAACTGTCCAGGAAGGTGTCGGATGCAAACTTGAACCCTGTTAAACAATTTTACATGAACACACTTGTAATATATCAAAATAAAATAAAAAAATATAAATAACAAAATAAAAATATACGTTTTCATCCACATTGTACACTGCTACAGTGATTCGATGTGATGACACACATCATCGTCACACATAAAACAACTCACACTTTGACTTTGCAGAGTGTGCAGCAGATGGCTTCCACATTCATTGGAGACTCACATGAAGTTTTTTTTTAAACCTGAGCGAACCACCTGAATACGACAAGAGCTGCAGATCTTTCTACCTTTAAAAAGAAACTGGGATATGTTTTTTTTTTTTATTCCCTCCACTCCACCTACTTTAAGCAAGTTCCTATGCAACACACATTTCTGGAGGAAGCCTGCGCGTTTGTCAGACAAGGTTCTGTCAAGGATTTTCTTTGTAGAGAGATGAATCACTTCGCTGTCACCAAGTGGGAGGAAGCCGTTGCATACTCATTCTTCCCCGAGTGGATTTACTTTATGGATAGCTGTGTTCCAACTTCGACATATCGTATGTCAAGTGGAGGGAAGGAATACACTTGTCTAAGCCACTGCTCAGTCACAGTAATGTTCATGTGGCTCTGTGACCATCTTTTTATTTTTCCGAAAAGTAGTCTCATAATGTCAGCAATGAAAGAAAAGCACCCAGTGGGGATGCTATCGTTGTCAAGGTGGGCAGATAATTACTTTTGACTTGTTTTGCTTTTGCTCATATTACGCAAGCAAAGCTGACGCACGCCTTTTGAAAATGGACAGGTACACAGGAGAAGACCAACTCCTGCACACTGTCTACGTTTGCAGTGGGTTATTTATTGATTTATTCAGAACACACACCGTCATCAGGTGGTCTTACAATGCAGAATGAGAGAGCATCTTAAATAGGCTGGGTGACCCACATGGAAAAGATGACATCATATATTGAGACGAGTAAAATAAACTCACAGCCAGTGACATAAATAGATAAATAGTGAAATGTGTAGAGCCTATACGGTGCCATAATAAGACATGTATATTTACAAAATTGGTACCAAGGTAGGAGCTAGAAAATTATCTAGAAAAATCTTATAATATATAAATATAATTTCTGCTCATATTAACACATGATTGACCATTTGACATTTTAATTACAATATATCAATAACTTATGACATGTATAATGTATCTGTGTATGTTTACCTGTAACCAGACTAAAACCTAATTGGAGAATTACCTGTTCTAAGCTCCATTTCAAATTCGACCATAATGTGTCATCAGACAGGGGAAAAGCTGCGTTCATTCGTTCGTCTTGCAATCAACAAAAGAGAAGAACTTGAAGGACAAACTCCTTTGTGCATTTGCCTATAAATAATTAAGGATATTTACGGTGCCTTGCCATTACCTTTTGTTGATGTTAAAGAAATCTGAGTGTGGCTGCACATTCATTACTGGAGATAAACAAAATAACAAATAGTTGGTTGTATTAAAAAAATGTCTTTACTTTCTTCCTGTTTTTCTATCTATTGTGGCGAATAAGGACTCCAAACCAAACCATCTGTCACTCTTTGGTTGAACTATATATGAACAGCTCATAAAACACCAGTGACAACGGCTAAAAATGGATGATTGTTTCATTTTCAGAAAAAAAAAAAAAAAATGGCGGACCTCGTCGATCTTGCTTTAGTGCTTCCAGTTTTGTGAGTCAGTGCGCTGTTGCACTTGCCATGCTGTAATCTGGCTGGTGACCATCTGACACAAACAGCACAGATGGGGGAGCACAGGATTTTCAGGAGTTCATACAGTGTCATGGGATTAAAGATGGTGAAGATTGCTCAGTGGAGGGATGTGGCTTAGCTAGTTGACAGTGTCAGAGCACTTTCTGAGGTCAGTGTCGTCGTCGTCGTTGCTGCTGCTCTTCTTTTTTTCTGCACAAGACTCAGCGGGTAATAAAGTTTCGGTTGGTGTGGAGCTACACCACATGGAAAGATGTTATTATCAACTGCTACTGTAATATGTCACGCTGCCACCAACTATTGTTGGTTCATGTAGATCTTAGTGAACATATTGTACAGAATCTGGCTCAGGAACTCATAAAGGGGAATGTTGTACAAGTTTGGATTAGTGATACATGATGTCCTCACAGTTGAAAGTTTGGACCTCTGAGGGAAACTGGCACTGTGCCCCGAGTGAAACAGCAGCCAAACGGGGAAGAGGACAGACATAGAGGGGGGGGCAGGTTATTGATGGGAGGGTTGGGGTCAGAGACGGAGAGAGAGGCAGAAAAAGAAAAAGAATATCTGCTTGTGTAGCAAAGGCTGAGTCAGCCTGAACCAACAGTGATGCAGGTGGAGGAGACACGTCTGTTTCTGTCTGAAGCACAAAGAAAAACTTCATAAAGTGAATTTGAACTCTAAACATGGCAAGAAACTGAGATTCCTGTTCTTATTGCACAGCAGCAATTTTGTGAAAGGCATCGAGTGAAGTGAAGGAATAAATCTGTCCTGGTGAAGAGCAAGTCTCTGGGACTGGTGTTAACATCCAGTGAAATAATATCTGAACAAGAATAATTTAGTTTTACTTAAGTAACCTCGCATTAATATTTCACCCAGACAAGAATGACAACACTATCCCCCCCAATCTGACTGGGACTTCAAAGAGGAAGCTGTTTTCTTACACATACTAATGCTTAATCCAATTCAACAGTCTCGCTCGTTTCCACAGCGTCGGGGTGGGATAATACAAATGAAGCTTGCATGGAAATGTCATCACTATCTCAGAGGCTGTCGTGGAGTTAAGAGAGATTCAATTTAGTCATTTTCTGCATTTACACACACACACAAAAAAAAAGTGATTTAAGGGTGGCATCATTAAATCTAAATCGTTCCAGAGACATCAGAAAAAGGTTTTCCTTTTTATGAGCCACTCCAAACAAAAGAAAAAGGAGGATCTGGGGACCAACTCTAATGAAACGAATGCAGCAGATTGGCGGAGGGAGTGGGAGGGTAGTGGAAAGCCAGAATGTGTCACTGCCAGCATCAGTGCATTGTGCTCAAAAAGATGTTATTATTCAGTTCATGCATTTAAACATGATAAACATAAAGGCTGACTTTTACACTGTTCTCTATTGATAAAGGAAGTGAGATTCCCATGCTCCATGTCTGGATTAGGTGTAGCTGTATATTAATAATGTGAAAGTATCAAAGCCTCAGTCCACAGAAGAGAGAAATGCACTCAGCCTATAGTCAGAAACTGAGCCTCAAAACCAGCCGTCAGGACTTCCTGTAACTTTGTGATGTCACAACAAAGCAGTCGTCTCTCTTTCTCTTTGCCTTAGCCCAAGCCCTGCCCACCTGGACCCATCATCTAATCTTGCAGGACTTGGTCTTTTCTGAGGGTTTACCTCAAATCTGCTCTCTATGAGATAAAAGAGCCAATCAGAGGAGAGCTCAGAGAGGCTCAGAGCCTCGTCTCTCCTGATTGGCTGATTGACCTATTGGTACCAGAGAAGCCTGAGCGAGGGGATGTGAAACTACAATGACCTTTTTCATGGGACCTTTTCTTTAGCACTTTTAACCACGCCCAGCCATGATGTCACAGTGCCCCTGTGTACAGCTATTTAAATCTGCAGCAGTGAAAAAAGTTAAGTCACTGTGTTTGAAATCAACTAGTTTGGTCTAAGTCTCACATCTTCGATTTGTTCGCAAAGAAAAACAACAGATAAGTTTGGCTCCTCTGAAGAGCTTCCTGAGTTTGACTCAGAGTTTTCTGTCAATTTTGAATCACATTTGAATCACACCCAGGAAGAGCCGCAGAGGAGTCGATTCAGGATGTGACAGCTTAAAAGATGAGTCAGAGGCCTGTTGTGGTGTTATGGTGGAGACTGTTTGGAGAAGAAGGAAGCCTCCAGATCAAATAACTGACACATCCACATCAACAAACAATACAATTAGAGATCCCCAGAGCGTTCCTGTATCAGCAGGGCCTTATCACTTCCTGCCTCCCCACAGAGTCGATGTCTTGAAATACAGTATTTCAATATCGTGACATCACTGTAGAGCTGACAGGGTCACTCTCTTCTCTGGTGAATGCAGACCATTAAACGGACTGTTAATACCAGATGAAGGTGGTAAAAGCTGAAGAATTAGAGCAAAATGTACTGGTGGTGTGGGGCGAAACCGAAAACCTTGTGTTTGCATTAGCGCGACTGCTAATGTGTGTCAGCTGCTGCCCGCTACAAGCTAATAAACAACATAAACAAACAAAAGATGCTATCTACGCTAACCGTTACAACCGGATACATCTGCTAGTCTCTGGTTCTGGTCTCAACAGACTCCTCATCTAAGTCTGAGTCAGAGTCTGAATCTGTTTCCTCCTGCAACCGTCTTCACATTCAGTGTGTTTGCAGTCCTTTATGTGGGGAAGTGAGGTTAAACAAAATATTAATCATAGCAGAGCATTTTAAAACACAACTGGAGTGGAATATTAAACTATATTTTTACTTTTTTAGGGGAAGAGACAGTTCAGTATTAACTCAACATGAGCACATGTTTAACTGCTGACAAGTGGATTACAGCGTTGTGGTGCTTTGAGCAGAGTCTTGAGTCTCTTACTTGTGAACCAAAGGTCATTGAAACTGCTTGAAACTTTTTAGTTTTGCCAGATGCCAATGTAACCGAACCTATTTTGTTGCTTAGGTTTAAAGTACTTGTTTACTAAAAACCTGCCTCAGGCTCTCACACCTGCAAAGTTTCAAAAGGCTTCTTTTCATTCCTCACGGTGGTGAAACACATCAACAAAGCTGACTTTAAGGAGAGTTGTGTGCAAGGTTAATGCGAAGGAGATGGATTTGATGTAGTAGCGGAGGTTTCCATTTAATACACAGGTTGTATGAGTTCATCCTCGTCTCCGTTCGGTTTGTACAATGGGCGTGATGGAAGAGAAATAAAGCTGCAACGCCAATACTGACTTGTGCATATCCACAACTTTATCTCCCTTTGTTTTTCGTCCCCTGGGGGCAACGTACGGCTGGAAGAAGAAAGATGGAGAGAAGAGAAGGAGGATGAGGCTTTATCAGTCAGTGAATGCTGGCCGCTCTCCTCTCGAGGGTGGGGGTGGGGGGGGCGACGACATTCATTACCACAAACATTCAGGCAGATCAATTTGACAAGGAGACTGGAAAAAGTAGAGAGAGGCACGTAGTCCAAGCTAGAAAAACACACACACATTCCTGTATGGGCATCATAGTGAGCTCCAGGTAAGTGTGGAGATGGAGTGAGGACCACCCTTTCTGCTACACTTAGAGAGGAGTACTTGTAACTTTCCCCACTAGATGACCCTGATTCAATGTCCCACCTCAGATTCTTTAAGAAACAAAGTGAAACAATCAGCATTAAAACACACAACTAGTGAAGTGAGGGCTTTTTCATGGACGCCATTTTGAATTAGTGTGTAGCTAGACTTTTTGACTTATGTCACTTTTCAAGTCTTTGAAAAGAGACCGGACTGGAATGCGGTCATTAGGGATCGGGATCGGGACCGGGATCGAGTCGGGATCGGGATCGGGACCGGAACCGGAACCGGTACCAGAACCGGGACCGGCATCGGGACCGGAACCGGGACCGGGACCGGGATCGGGACCGGAACCGGAACCGGAACCGGGATCGGGACCGGGACC
>OMNW01014136.1:6675-18411 GCA_900303245.1 Selene dorsalis
CAAATGGTGGTGCACTTGTTTGAAGTGTCAAGTAATGCCGACAGAGGTGGAGAGCTACTGCCGCCACGAATGGGAACTCGTCATGCCACAGATGCAAGACCTCTCAATTGATGAGGGGAACCGATGAAATATACAAGGCAAATCAGACACATATATATACATTATATATTTTCTGGTGTAACAATATATTTACCGGTCTTGCTCTCACGTTAGCATGTAAACACTGTGAAACAGCTGACGGAAAGGTGCGCAGCAGTTGACAGGCGGCAGCGCGCAGTGATACGAAAGGAGAGAAAATAGCGCTGAGCGATTGTGAGGTCTGACTTTTTCGTGGACAACGGTTTTGTGGTGCAAATGTATTACTCTTTTGAATGCATATTGTCTGGAGAAGCAAAACGCTTTATTTTTGTGATCCCAGCAACTAGCCGAAACTACTTTCTTCAACACCGAAACCTGGCCAGAACTCCGCTCACGGGACGCAGCGGGGGGAAAGTCACTGTTGATGCACTACACTGCTATTGGGGATGTCATACAACTTCAAGTCAAAAAACCCGAACTATCCCTTTAATGTGTTCGCTAATCGAAATGAACACTAGTGAGAACGTACAGTGACTGGTTATTTGTTGATATGGACGGCTTGTTATGACATCACTGACATTAAAGCTATAGTCTACAATTTGAGAAGCAGTTGAGAAAGGTTTGAAAAAAACACCCCCACCACCTCCCCTCGGAGCTCGTATCGCCCTCACCTCGGAGCCTCCTAAGGACACGCCCCAGATGCCGGACAGCAACCTTCACAGTCATCAGCCAGCATTGGCATAGACTAATAAAAGTTGTTATACAGCTCTATTAAACGCTGCATTCTGTTTGGTCAATCGCTGCATTCATTCGGTCTATTATACAGAAATATCAGACTGTTGTTAAGTATAACATATTGTGGCTAGGGACGCCACTCTGATCAGAGGAGCACAGCAGAAAAGAGGTTGAAGTGGTACTATGCAGGATATTTGCCTTATGGTTCATTCTTACCTTAATTAAACAGCTTCAGAGTAACTGTGAGGGTTTAGTAAATGACTGTAACTTGTTACAGGGAGAATGGTGGCTCTCTGTCTTACCCCAAGCGTCTCTTCGCGGAAAACCAACCTTGCAAGATCAGTGCCCCTGCCCCAGTCGAGCTTTCATCTCGGCAGCACCGTGACACAAACACGCCCTGTAACCCATAATCTCTCCTTTATGACATATAAGACTACACAAATATACACATCGTAACATCGTATATGATAAATGACGTAATCCACAGCTCTATTGATTGCTTTCTCATCAGCATCATTGAAAAAAAATGCACATGGCCGGGAGGAGGGTTAGCAAAACAGAGGAAAAGCAATTGGACTTGCATAGTTCTGCTTTAAGGTTCTAACAACAGGTTTAACAACACAAACCCTTTGGACGCAGCCTTAACCGAAAACCAACCTTGCAACATCAGAGCCTCTGTCCTGGTGTCCAGCTCACGTCTCGGCCACACCGCAACGCACCACAACACAAACGCGTCCCGTAACCCGCAATCTCTTGTGTATGACAGATAAAACTACGCAACACACACATCATAATGTGTGTATGATAATCCACCACTCCACGGATTGATTTCTCAACGGCTTTGTGGAAAACAAATGCACACAGCTGGGAGGAGGATTCACCATACAGCTGAAAAGAGACTGGCCAATGGATTTACATGCTAAATGATGCAATTTATAAATCGAAAAAAGTCGTATTTTGATCAACACTGTGTCTCAAATTATTTATTTCGCTCGTAAACCATGTAATAAGCAGGACAATGTAGAGTGAGCCAGTCGTGATGGAGAAATAAACCCAGACAGGATCGGGGTTCTGTTCATCCTGTCCTTCTCCATAACGACCGGCTCACTCTACATAATCTCTCACTTATTTTGTAACAACTGCCACATTAAAAGCACAGATTACCTGTTCAACCAAAAGTCTGCTGTCTCAGCGTCGCTTTTCAGGCTCAAATTCTGGCGGAGCTTTCTCCACTGGTCAGTGAATGATCCGATGTTTACTCGGCTTTGAGTCCTGAGTTGGTTTCCTCTTCATCTCTGCCTTTTCCTCGGTAGACTTACACTTTCTTTCGACCTTTGCCAGTAGGGCAAGCAGAGGCCACTTGCTTCTGTTGCTCTCTTTCTTCTCCATAACTGAAGCTCCTGTAGCTGACCTGCTGCTTAGCTACTGACTAGCCGCTCAGAGTTTCGAAAGAGGAAGGGGGCAGGGACGAGGCAGAACGAGGAGCAGGGGAGTGTCAAACAGAGCGAGGGGATTGGATGGAGAGTAGAAGAGAGAAACTGACCAATAGGAGCCATGCGGCCCGGATGGCTCTGCCGCCCTGCAGCCGCTAGAGTTAATGGATTTTTTTCATTCCTTTTGCTTTTCACATTGTGTAGATCGTACTAAAGGTCCATATCCAGCGTCTAAACGACGTTAATAATAATGATCAATCTTTCAAATGACCATAGCTTTAAGATGCACAAATATTATATAGAAATTATATTTAGTAAGCATATCAGTATATTATCATTATTGATTGAACATTTGCAAACATGTCCTTTTACCCTCTTAACGTTCCGACGGCCCGCCGACGGGCTGTCGCAGCCCATCCACAGGCAGTCACTATTTTACTCAGCCCACTGAATGTGTGCCTACACAAGTTATACACCATTGGAAAGCTAATTTTCTTGAGATTTGAAGGATACCATTTCGGGATACAGTCTTAACTGCAGGCTCAATAAACAGTAGTACAAACTAGTTGCAAACACCAAAAAGTATACAACTCAACTATAATGGCTCACAGTATCCCAAGTGTCAGAGTATTAGGGTGTTTACGGTACTCTGCTTTACAACTGTTGTAATGTAGCTGTTGCTGTTTGGTCAAGGCGGGTGTTACGGAGGGGGAGGGCCTTTTTATGTGAGGCTTGACCTGTATGCTGTTGACACGAACGGGGGAGCTCCTAGATAAAGTTAAAGTAGCAACTTAACCTGTGTCTGGATATTCCGTGTTTTATTACACCAAGAACAGAAGAAATCTCAACAAAAATGGTCCTGTTACATCAGCAAGGGTCCAGTAAATGTAATCCTCAAAAGTAGTTACTCTACACAAAGCCTTACATCCATAAGGACACAATGTTCGCTGCCATGACATATTATGGATTGTAACTTCTGTTTGCTTGGGTATACTAGCCACATAGCGATACCAAAACAGTTCTTACCTTACCTTTTGATTGACAACTCATTTGATCCAATAGTTGACTGTTTACCCTGTCTGCAATGTCACAATAGCCAGTGGGTGACCGATCCCTGCATTCATTCCTACGAAACTTGAGCCAGTCACAACGCACTTCATTGGTGACTGGTGCATTGAATAGCCAGTAGAAATCTGTAAAAAACGACATGCCGGTTGCAGCATGGATTTACTTTACAAATGAACTGGTGCGATGTGTAGAAAGTTTTCATAAACACAGACTGACTGCAGCGAGCATGCGTAAAGGTCAAAAACATGGCAAAGCGTCTTACAATGACAAAATACACAGCCAGGAAAGCACTGGAGCTATGTTTGTGTCGGAAAAAGTGACGACGCAGACCAAGTGGTGTGAGAGGAGGACAGCGATGTTTCCTTTGGTGACTCTGAGGCTGAGGAGCTCTTGAGACATACAATTTTAAAATATTCATTATTTGTAGTATCATTGTCAAATTTGGAAAGGGAGTAGGTAAGACTTCAAGCAATTATCCTGTTCTGTCTTCCAGTACCTAGCCCCAAGCTAGAGTGATTTTGAAGGCAAACATTAAAGAAAAGAAATCAGGTGAACATAAAATCCTTCTTTTAAACTCCTATTACTCAGTGCCAGAAGCACTTGGAGAGATTCTGTTGGGGTGAAAAATTTAGAGTGTTATCTTTCAAAAGAGGCCAAGATGATGCATATCCTCCAAATGGTTCAAGCACAGCTTCAACTTTACTTTGGGTATACCTTTCTTAGGTGTTTCAGGTGAAAATTGCAGGAATTTTAAGGGGTTAATATAGCAATTTAATAAGGCAAAACACTGTATTAGATTACTCGATTAATTTATGAAATTATTGATAGAATAATCGATTACAAAAATAATTGATAGCTGCAGCCCTGTATATGTGTATTTATTGTCATTATATTTTATAAGATCTATAATATTTCAAAACAAATGGGAAAAATAAAGGCTGAGTATTTGTTGAATGCTGTAAAGTGAGGTAGAACATGGCAGCAATGATAAAATAAGGTGAATAAAATAAAAAATAAGGGACATCCTGGATCTGTTTCGTCGCTCTTCATTTTTTAAAATGTATTATAGAAGTATCAGATCTGGACTCTGTATCAGCTGATACTAAAAATTAAATGACTCAGACTCGGACTCTAGGGCAAAAAAACCTGAAGGGGCACTTGGTGAAAGCATGGACATGAATGACATCCCACGTTTGGCAGTCATGGCAAGGTACTGTGATCAGTAAAAGACGAGCTCTATAGGAAAATGTTTACAGTAACTACAGATGGTACCCCTGCAATGGTCGGGAGAAAAAAGGGAGCTATCAAATTGAAGAAGTCATCCACGCTATCATGAAACTCCACTGCAATACATAGAGAAAATCTGTTTGCAAAATGTAAAATTCAGATCTAAATGAAGTCATGGCTTCAGTGACAAAGGTTGTTAACTTAATAGTTAAGCGATATGCACTGTCACACCAACTGTTTCAGTCCCTGCTCTGGGAGATGGACCTCCCTCGCCACTCCGTAGTTTGATGCAGCTATGGAAATGTTTTGGAGCGACTTCTCAGCTGCTTTGATGCTCTCAAGGCCTTTCTGGCTGAAAAGGGCCAAAACTATCCAGAACTAAAGGACAAAAAGTGGACTGTGAAGCTTATGTTTCTCATGAACACCACGGGACACCTCAATGAACCCAAACATGTCCTGTGCCTTGCATGCTGAGATTGACACATGGATGGCTATTGTCGTTAAGATGGCAGTATTCAAAAATGATATTGCTACCTCCACTTTCCGCTACTTCCCACACTTAAGAAACCTGTCCTCCATACTGTGTGTGATGTCATTTGGGGATATGAAGAGGTAGGGACCAATTTTCTCTTTCTTGATCAAGCCCAACAACTTTGATGGCCAGGATATGGATGTGTCTCTGATAGACTGGATAATCTCTGCACTATATCAGCAAAATGTCTGACATGCGATGACACTGTTCAATATCGCTATGGCGATATGACTTGCGATAAATAAGCAAATATTCAGGTGTGCATATTAACCATATATTAACCCCCTGACCGCTGCTGAAAAGGGTAATATAATCATAGAAGGCTGAAAATGACAGGACATGACACAACTTTTGCCGAAAATAGAAAATCTCATCCAGGGCCCAGCCAAGACTGTCAGAATCATGGTTTTTGATTTCTCCAGTGCTTTCAACACAATACAGTCTGTGCTCCTGAGGAACAAGCTTGAACACGCAGGAGTGGACCATCATCTTGCACCCTGGATATTGGACTACCTCAGGAACTGTCCACAGCACGCAAGATTCCGTGCATCTGACGCACTTGTCTATAGTACAGGGGCCCTACAGGGAACAGTTCTGGCTCAATTCCACTCTACCCTCCCCTCTCCCTACACTTCAGACTTCACACAACACACCTATCTGTTACCTCAGATGACTATCACAGATGGTGATGATGGGAAGTACAGAGAACTGACTAAGAACTTTGCAGAGTGGTGCCTGAGGAACCACCTTCAGATCAAGATGGTGGATTTTGCCAGGCACAGTCATTATGATCATGCCACTTCCCTCCGACTCCGATTAATAACTGTTACCTGATAACATTCAAATAATCTATTGAGTGTCTGTGACTAGGCTTGTGCCGATTGGTAACCCGAGCCTCTGTCAGCGATTGAGAGGATGAGCGGTTAAATCTTCCAATGTTGAACTCCCTTTATACTCTTTATACATTCCAGAACATGCACTTCAACTGGTAGCTATTTTTGTTGTGTTTTTGTCATATTTTGTCAACTATTGATGGATACTTCTGTGGGGAGAGGAGATTCTTCAGGAGAGGAGCTTCTTTCACTGAAAATGGAGCAGATCTGGAGGATGCCACCCTGTTCCAGGTGAGATGAAGAGGTGTTTTCATGGTTGCCGTGCTGTTGGTACAAAGATAAAGGTTTGTAAGTGGAGATGTACTGTCGGTCCTTTCTGCCGTCATCATGGGAAATATCAACTCTCTGTCCAACAAGAGTAATGAAGAGCTGGAGATATTGGTGAAGACTACTGCTGAGGCTGAAGTTCTATCTGATGTTCTCCATGAAGTTGTTGCTAGGATATAGACTAAACATCCTGAGGCACTATTAATGATATCAGGAGACTTCAATCATGTTTCCCTGATGGATTCACCGAGGGATGTGGTGGAGAGATGCACACTGAGGGTGGTGGAAGCCATTCTGCACGGCTTGGATCATCCACTTCATGGCACCTTGATGGACCAGGAAAGGAGCTCCTCTATCTTTGCTGCAGGACGGAGAAATACAGAAGATCCTTTGTACCTTTAGCCATCAGGGTTTTTTGATTCTTCTGCAAATGGTGATGAGCTGACTGACAAATGAATTTTCCTTTGGGAATTAATAAAGTAATTTGTATCGTATCATATCGTACAAAGTGCAGCAAAACACCAGGCTAAAGAAAGAGGAACAGTGAAGCAGGTGAGCTGCAGGTGAGCTGACTGGAGAGTGCAGCCACTGCATGCTGCCATCCTTACCGGTGATACACACATGGCACTCAAAGTTTGTTGTCTGACCTTCTTTCATGGGGACTGCACTGCATAACTGGCACATCCTGCAAGTCCTCTCGTGTAACTTTTTGTTGCGAAATATGGCTTAAGGCACGAGTGGAAATCTGCACTAGTTGATATGCGCCCATGAGTTTACTGACATAGCATTCGATTACAGAATGCAGTAGAAAAGTAAGACCTCCAGTAACGTTTAGTTCCAAAAATGCACGCACACATTGGGGCGTCGGGTGGCTCAGTGGGTAGAGCAGGCGCCCCTTGTACAGAGGCTGTAGTCCTCACTACAGCCGGCCCTGGATCGAATCCCACATTGGGCAGCCCTTTGCTATGTGTCATTCCCCTTCTCTCTGGCTCCCCATTTCCTGTCTCTCTCAACTGTACTATCAAGTAAAGGCAAAAAGCCCCAAAAATATACTTTAAAAGAAAAAATGCGCACACACACTTTGCTGACTGTGATAGTTTGAGCAACTCAGCTCTGTTCACTTCCCTGTCAACACTCGCTAGTTATTGTTAGAAACAGAGGGGAGACAGATAGGAAGGCTGATGCATTCAGTAATCAACTTGTCAGGGCTTTCCCACAACCAGCAAGCAGCTGGAGAAGAGGTGGTGAGTTCTGTTTTCGTCTTTTGTAAATACAAACCAGACAAAGCTAGAACGTGTTTGATGCCTCGCATTATGTGCTGGGACCCTATTTGTATTGTTGACGAAGTATGGTGCTCTTCTGAGCATTATTTGTAGCTATGAGTGGCTTTTTTGATCACGGTTGGCTCTTGGCTACAAAGACAGCAGTATTTGCTATCTGGCAGTCTGTACTGAAGTCACTACAACTAGAGAAGTTTGTGGTCGGCAAACTCTCTCCGGGGGGGTGTTTTACTCGGTTAGATCATTGGTTAAACTTAGGGATGCATATGATTGAAGGGATATTCCGGCCTAAGTGCAAAACATATTATTTAGCTTATGAAAATAATTTGGCATTGTTGAGCATCTGTGTCACTCTGGCACGATGACCTTGCGTTTGCAAAGTGCAAAGAGAGACACCCATTAATTCTGAGTCAGAACAAAATAAGAGAATAAATTTGCATTATATTTACTATGTTAGGCTACAGCGTGTCATTTGGTAACATTTTTAGGTAATGGTGTGCCACAGGATTTTTGTAATGAACAAAATGTGCAGTGGCTCAAAAAAGGTTGAAAAACACGGGTTTAGGAGACAGGACAAAAGGTCTTTTGGAGCGCAAAGTCACTCTAGAGCTATTGATCTGATGATGTCATCAGAGTGAGACAAGAATAACTAAACGTGCTCCCTTTGACAAGCAAACAATGCATTTTTTATAGTGATCTTCTACTGCTTGCTTACTAATTTTTCTGTTTTTGGTGTCCGGAACATCCGTATTGCTGAAACTAACCATCAAAACTGCCACTGGACAGAAATGGGACTCTCACTGTATCACTGTTGGCAGTAAAACTACCATCATGCCGTCAAAGGAAGGCGACACCACTACAAACAAGCAAGCAGATGAACGTCCTATTTATGGACAGAACTTTGTCAACAGAATCAGCAAAATATTGATTTGTGGATGGAAAAAGGCCATTGCGGAATCTATCACAGAGACGGTAAGGGAAACCATACAGTATGAACTAAAAGACACGGCTGACAAATTATGTGAACTGCAACATAAGTATGATGATTTGATTGACAAACTTGATGAACATGAACAGTACTCTCAATGTAACTGCCTTACTGTCTTTGGTGTACCTGAAAAGAAAGATGAGGATACAACCAAAGTCGTTTGTGACATTTTTAAGACCTATCTCAAAATAGAGGTGCAGCCAATGGAGATTGACAGGAACCACAGCCTTGGTCAACAGCCTGAAAACCTGAAGGCCAAACCGAGGGGCATTATTATCAAGTTCACTAAATATCATGTTCGGGACAGCGTTTTCAAGGCGAAAAAAGCACTGAAGGACTCTAAAATGCATATTTTGGAGAATTTAACGACCAAGAGAGTGAAACTGTTGGCAGATCTCCAAGAAAAACACAGGACTAAACTGGCTGCCAGTTGGACTCGAGATGGACGCATTCACCTACTGACACACAAGAAGAAACTGTACATTATCAGTAGACTCTCTGACGCTAGTAAGTTGTGCATCATCTGAACTCTAGACACAAAAGACTCTGGATTACCAGATCACATATAGAATGTAGACTACAGTATTATGCTGTTGTTTGCTGGATTTAAGCAGTGTTTGGGGTATTTATCTGGCCCTCCTACTTGTACTGGGCATTGAATTGATTTTTTTTTTGTTAAGTATCTGTTTTTGCATAAGTAATTAGGGAATGGAACTTAGATAGGTCATATATGATCTTATATGGATACCCTTAATCTTGATGGATATAAACTATACAGTAAAAATAGATCTGGTAGATCAGGAGGAGGAGTCTGTTTGTATGCAGCCTCTGAACTCTCAGCCAGTACTTGTGATGAATTTAGTATTGCCAGTCACTCTGATTCTCTATTCATAGAGATAGATGTAAAAAGTAGTAAAAACATTATAGTTGGAGTAATTTACAGGCCACCAGACTCTGATATTGACATATTCAAAACTAATTAAAAAAAACTCTGATATCATATAAACCAAGCAAATAAAACATGTTTCATTCTCGGGGACTTTGACATGGAACTCGATAAGGATAATATCATGACACATGATTTTATTAATATCATACATTCTTCTTCATTTCTTCGTACATCAATACATTCAATAGAGTAACAGAGTCTAGCAGGACAAAAATAGACAATATCCTTACAAATTCTCACAAAGCTCAACAACAAACAATTTGTTAAAAACCATAGTGATGCAAATAAAGAAACATATTCAAAGTGTAGAAATAAGCTCTCACAAGTAATTTGCATGAGTAAGCGTACTAAAGTGAATACATCAAAGCCTGTCGGGGTGACCAAAAATCTTGGCAAGTATTAAATGAAATCCTCTGTCTTAAGCACAAAAATGCTACTCTCCCTGATACCAAAATCAAGGGGAACTCCAAAAATCCTGAAAATATCACCAGAAATGCCACCAACAATGATGAACTCGCCAACCAATTTAATGATTATTTTGTCTTTATTTGAAAAAACCTCTCTCAAAAGATTAATAAACCACACAATGCCACTTTTATACAATACCTCAGAAGCAATTATCTGAACTCTCTTTTCCTCAGGCCAACTGATAGAGACGAAGTATCAAAAAATGTTATGAAAATGAAGAGCTCACACACAGCTGGTGTTGATAACATCTGCAGTAAAATTCTTAAAGCTATTATAAATGAAATTTTGGACCTGCTGGTCTACTCCATCAATCTCTCCTTACTTTGTGGAGTTGTGCCTGGTATTTCAAAAATTGCAAGAATTGTACCAGTATTTAAGTCAGGGGATAAAAATGACTTACATAATTATAGGCCCATATCCATTCTACCTGTCTTCTCCAAGGTACTGGAGAGAGTTGTCTATAATAGACTAAGTGACTTTTTAGAAAAATTTAAAATCCTACCTTCACAACAGTTTGGCTTTAGGAAAGAGAGCTCCACCTCTATGGCAACTTTGAATCTCTTGGAAAACATTCATGATTGTATTGATAAAGGAGAGTTAGGCATAGGAGTATTCCCTGATCTGTCAAAGGCTTTTGACAGATCACATGTATTTATTTTGTTATTTTGGACCTGGGCCCCTCTTAATACGCTTTCTAAGCTTCCTAGGGTGTTCCATTTCACAACATAAGATGAGTTTATTGCACATGGTTTTATACTGAGGTATGAATAAAGAAATGAAATGAAATGAAAGGGGACTCCTGAAGACCTTCTATGATACGCTAGTGGCATCAGCCATCTTCTGTGGAGTGGTCCAGGGGGCAGCAGCATCTCGGCTACAGACAGGAAGAGATGGACTAAACTGAGAGAGCCTGTTCTGTTGTGGCGCTCTGGATGCCCCCTTGACCTTGTGGAGGTGGTGTGACAGAGGGGAATGATGGCCAATCTGTCATCTCTGATGGAGAACAACTCCCACCCCATGAGGGATACTCTGACTGGTCTGGGGAGCTCCTTCAGTCACAGGTTCCTTTGAAACTGTTTGAAGCAGTACCGGGGTTTTTACAGGGCTTTTCACTGACCTACGACTTCAGCAGTGGCACGGCAGTGACGTCATTGAAGTCGTAGGTCAGTGAAAAGCCATGTAAAAAACCCCGGATGACAATAACAAAACAACTCTGAGCGGCTCTGAACTCACAGGGGAATAGTACTGGTGATTCATAACAAAATATTGGTGAAATGAACGAGTTTCGCGGCAGATAATGTCTTATATAGAGGCTGGATCGTTGCCCCAACAACTCCCATTATATGGATATACGTGGATCGCGAATGGATCTAAATATCTTCCGAAGGACTCCAAGTTACACCAAAGTTGTACGGGTGAGTAAATGAACGTATTTTATGCTAGAAATACGGTCCAGGTTGCAAAAAATGGAACTTCTCCTTTAAAATACCTTTACCGAACTCATAATCTCATGAAAATCAATACACACTTCCAGAATGGCGGCTGATAGGGGCCTCATGCCTCAATAGCGCCCCTTGAAACTTCTGAAAAACCCCTCCACATAGGGTGTTTCTTTGGAGTAGGCAGTTGAAAATCAGTAAAGAACATAAAAGTCTCTTCCTCCAATGGTCTAATCTAAGTCTCCTGATATCATTAAAAGTGCCTCAGGATGTTTAGTCTGTATCCTAGCAACAACTTCATGGAGAACTTCAGATGGAACTTCAGCAGTAGCCATTTGGTGGGATGTACACAAGTGTTGTTATGATTTGAAAAAATGTC
>OMNW01014137.1:0-18068 GCA_900303245.1 Selene dorsalis
GGCTGCAGGTTTTTGTTCCAACCAAGCAGCAGCACACCAGACCTGACTAATTTAATCAACTGACCTCAGTCTTCAGGCAGCTGATTGGTCAAACTGTGTGCTCTTGATTGGTTGGAACAAAAACCTGCAGCCACAGCGGCCCTTTGTGGAATGAGTTGCTCAGCCCTGGTTTAGTGTGATGACTGATTAGTTGCACTCTACCTCTCAGCTCTATCTCTCGAATACACATGTCCACCACCATGGGTCGGGTCGTGTTGTGAGCTTTAACGAGTGTGGTGAGGTCACAGCTGAACACTTTCTTTATCCTGCGCAGGTCCGGCTGGCAGTCGCTTGGAACCAGTTTCGAGCACTGTTTGTGTACATTCAGCCCGCAATCTAGCAGAGCAAGAGGGAGATAAACAGAGAGAGAGAGAGAGAAGGAGAGATTAGTCTCAGACTGATGATGACACAACCATCGCAGCAGGATAAAGACAGCAGTTTGAAAAGGTTTCCCAGAGACAGTGATAAACTGCACTGTCAGCCGGCCCAGTCACTGGTAAGCTGTCTCGGTGCACTGCACCAGAGGTAGATAACCACGAACATGGCAGCATGGGCGGGGGTTCTTGTTGTAGTTTTTAGTCATTCGGAGTGTGCTGGACAGCTGGCAAGAGTGTATATGTGTGTGTGTGTGTGTGACAAAAGTGTGTGTGTAGTAACAACAGCTGGAATTTAGGTTTTTTGAGGGAGCCGAACTTGAAGAGCGAGCTGTCCGACTGAAATCACAAAGGTGTTTTTTACTGCTGGTCTGCTGATTGGGGTCTTCACTCTCAGCGCTTGCAGAGTGAGTGTAGCAGGAGATAAGGGAAAAAATAGAGGCTAGAGAGGAGTGAGAGAGGACAAAGAGGTCTTTCCTGTTTCCCATAGCACATGAGGTGTCTGATGATACCAGTGTTTGCCTCTGGCTTATCAGCATGGCAAATGCCTCAACAACAAACAGTCTGTTTAGGGAGAAAGCAACCAAGTCCAGCAACATGCACATCGGTTTCAGGACTGTGTCTGTGCAATGAACACATCTTGTGACCATAGAAGCTTTGAAAAGCCCACTGAGCTCTAATATGTCATCAGTCTTAGTTATGCTGCTATATTTGGTCAGCAATTACAGTATATGTGACCTGGGTTTGACTTGCGTTTGTCATTGTTAGATAACCATTGATGTTTGATTTTGCAACATCTATGGTGATTGAACAGCTGTCAGCACGTTGCATTGCATGGAATTTTTCACAGACACCAGTGATAAAGGAATCAGAAAATGTAAAACCATTTAAAAAAAAAAAAAAAACTTAAATTGCCTTTCATCCTTGTCAGACAAAGACTGATAGTTACAGCTGTGTGTCTGATCTGCTTTTTCTGAGGAACAGACTTCAATACTTCAAGAGGGAAAGATGCCATAAAATGGGCTTAAATCAAATCACTAATTCAGATGCAAAAACTTTCTCTGAAAGATTATGTAACTGAAACAAGCATGACAGCATGTATAACTGTACATCATACACGACTTATGTAATTCATGACGTACATGATAGTCTTTGTATAATCCATGACATGGAGTTCTGTTGGAGTGTATAGTTACCTGAGCAGCGGACACCCTGGGCAATCAGACCCCACATGAAGTTGGCACAGTACTCGCACCAGTGCGGCCCTCGAAAGGTATGTACCTGGAGTTAGAAAGAACATTATTAACACACATACAAAGTATTGCAAGTCACTGCTGGGTCCAGTCCAGACTGGAAAAACCTCCCTTTTGATGTACTGGACTGAGATTACATCGTGATCCCATGCTACAGTGGATGGGACCCTTGGCCAAATGAGAGCATTTGTATATACAAGGCAGATTAAGGGATTTACTATAATGTGTCTGGCATCTGCTCCTGGGCAATCGGATACATGCAGGCCAGCCTGCAAGTCAAAATAACAGATGCACACCCACTGTGCATCCTAAAACACACAGATAAGGTGGCAAATTTGGCCACACCTGAACGCATGTGCACACACATGCACTTTCATTGGTACTTTGAATAGGTAGTAGTTGGCTGATGAGTGTGGAGGGCATATGGCAGGTGGAGAGTAGAAGGTTTTTGTTCTTTTTCAAAGAGGAAGCATGGAAAAAGCCGGGGGTCATTATAGCCTGCCTGTTAACTGACACCAAAGATACAATTGCAAGAATGCTGAGGCGCCCAGAGACAAAGAATCCATAAATTCTCTTTTGTGTATTTAAGGAACCATAACTCTATTGTACATCCCACAAAATACCCCGTACCTCCAGTTTATACTGAGAGTAGACTATACAATATTTTTCAACTTAATACCTGTTTTTTACAAACTCCGTAGCTTCAAAAATTAATGGATCTAAAAGCTTTAAAGTCAATGCTAATCAATGTGCTCTGCTCTTAATGGGCCGTGGTACGGTGTATTCATTATTTCCCCTCAGTGAATATGGGTGTCAGCTGCATGTGTTCTCATCAAAACATCAGCACACACTGTGGTCAATGATGGGACAGACAAACACATCCCTTAATGCATCTCTGCTTAACCAATGCAAATCACTGGGATACCTAACCTGCTGAAAATGTATTAAGGTAAAGTAGTCATCAAACTTTTCTTAATAAAAGAAGCTGCTCACCTTGAAGTTGTGGATCTTTTCATAAGAGCACTGCTTCTCCGGTGTGTCTTTCAAGGCACTCCGTCGCACCAGAGGTGAGGAGATCTGTGGACAGGAGGCCAACAGTTTAATAGGCTTCCACAGAAGAGTCCCCTTACTCCCCAGTTTGACTCCCAGAGCCAAGGCCAGCAGCTCCTGACGCTTTCGCTCCTGTCTTTTAGCCTTGTGGGTTATCAGATCCCCTCCTCTGTTTTCTTCGGCCTCCATGCTTGACTGCTCAGGGTCCCACAGACTCTCTGTCTCCTCTGGGGAGAGATGCGGAGATAAGTGGGTGCTGTGCAGCAGACGCTGCCGGCAACAGCCCAACGCAGAGGCAGCAGCTACACTCCACTCTTCTCTGACCCAGGAGGGTGACTGATGACAGCCAGCACGGGGTTGACTCTGCATCTGGTCTGATTCCAGTGGCAGCAGAGAGCAAGAAGAGCCAGGGAACAGGACCGGTAGTGGGCGGCCTGAGGGCAGGAGTGTGCCTCACACAATGGCCCTCTTTCACACGCCCAGAAAGGAAAGAGAGAGAGAGAACAGGGTCCTGATGAGGAGGGGCCAGGAGGTTGAGAGCAAGGGCGGTCGGGTGCTGTCAGGACCACTTCACACAGCTCAACAGCTCTGTAAAGCAGAATCAATAGTGTGGACGCCCTCTTTATAGCACAGAACACACTCCCATTAGTAGGCTGCCTTCCGGATACACTCCACTTCACTTAAATGGAGATAACACTCTTCTGCCAGCAGCTCTCAGTCAGCGCTGGGTCTCCTAACCGTTTGATTTGCTTGCTCAAAGAGAGGCTCTGGATTGTCAGGCTTCGTAATTCAAGCAGATTTTGACCTCCAGTTATGCCATTCAGCTGGTGGAATTCCCCACGCTGCCGTCCAGACTGGATCTTCCAGACACTGTGACTGCACACTACTCACGCCAATCACAATCATTTGTCTCAGAGGACCAGCAGAGCCAGACCATCAACTGGGATTGAGAGGGATTACTGCAATAATCCTTACACAGGGAATAATCCCACAGTGCCCAAATCCAAGTAAAATCCCACAGGAAGCTCATTTGTAGGTCTGCAGCCATATAGTAGTTTGCCAGTGGGGGGCTGTTGCTATGTTCATGCTGAATTTGTCTCTATTAGCTCTGCTTGTAAACAACCAGTAAGCAGCACCACAAGGTTTCCTGCTCTTTTAATTAATCAAGACGCTCAGAAACGAAGCACTGAACACTGAAAGAAACCCAAACTGCACATCATACGACACATCAAGTAAACAAATATCTGTGAGGTTTTATATCAAAGACCTACTCCACAGAACACCCACGACTGAATATGAGAGGGCATCACAAAAAATAGGAGGTTGAACCGATTTATTAAACAGGCAGGAAAGGTTAGAAAGCTGGTAAGCACTGGATTTGTGATGATAAAGAGCCGGAGCAAAAGCAGAGTGGTGAGTTGAAGAGCAAAAGACCCCAAAGGGTGACTGCAGAGCTGAGATAAAATAAAAGAACTGGCAGTTCACAAACACAGGAGCAAGGTAAAAAACTGCTGTGGGCCCTTTTGTGTACCATCCTGTTTTTTTGTCTCTGATGTCTGAAGGCAGCGGTTAACGGGCTGATAGCCGAAGAGTGACAGGACAGGTGAAGATATTTGTCACTGTGGTAGACATTCTTTGAAAAGACCTACACATACCATACCATAGAATTCAGCTCTAAGTCTAAAGGGACAGATGAGGGATAGGCCGCTCTAAGATATTTTAGACTTGTGAGGTGGGAGGGAGGGAGACGAAGGCTCCACTCTTTGTCTGCAGGCAGATGGCTTCTTGTCTCTTAAAGAAGAGCTTGGTAGAAAAGACACAAAAGGTGGTCACACAACAAGCTCTGCTTTCTTTTCACTGGCTATGCCTCTTTTATTCCTGGAAGGCTTTTGTGAGAGCACAGCTGAGTGGACTCTGTTGTGAGCGAGTACTTGGAATCATGGGAAAACAGCACAGTGGGCACTGACACAGTAAAACAGCAAGACACAACTGTCCACATCCCAAACAAAACAACATCTCTGACACACAGAAGTAGGACAGAGCTTATAGAACTAATAGAGTGACAACACTGAATAATGGCCAGAAGTGTTTTCGCCAACCATTATGGTGTCGCAGTGAAATCGACCTTTGACCATTTAGATATAAAATGCGATCACTGCATCAGTTGATCCCATCTGACACGTTTAAAATTGTGTCATAGATTGTGCACGAATTTGTGGATTATGACCAAACACGTGTTTTGTGAAGTCATGGTGACCTTGACTTTTGACAACCAGAGTGTAGTCAGTTCATCCTTGAGTCCATGTGAATGTTTGAAGAAATTCCCTCAAGGTGTTACTGAGACATTGCCTTCACGGGACTTGGATGGATGGATCTATGGACAGATGGAGGGACAAAAACATAATGCCTCTGGCCCTGGCTGTCACCAGCATAAAAATAGATGTTGTGTGAAGGATATTGTACTCAAAAATGTTGACCATTATTTAAAAATGGAGGGAATTGCTGCTTGCGTCTGCAATAGAGACACTGATAATAACTGGACTGACAATGCTGTGTGAGGAGCGGTTTTATATTTTACAATTAAAGAACCTAAATCATTTGTTTTTTTTTCATTCCTTTAGAGCATGAAACCCCAGAGAGAAGTGATAATTATCCTAACAAATAACAGGACAGTTTCTTGGAAATCTTTCCAGGGCGTGCAAGCAGACCAGTCTGTCGAGAACCCTGCTGAGATTAAACCAGAGTGGTGAGTATCAGGAAAAATGTGGCTGAGGTTTTGGCCACAGAGGAAATTCCTGCACATGCAAAGAGAAGGAAACTCAGGAGGTTGAGCTACAGGTCGCATCTAGGTACCGCCTCTCAGCTTCTGTGAGCATTTCAATTACAGAAGAATTTACATTCATGGCAAATATGGAGGTATCAGCCTAACACCCGGTAAATACATGTGAATGCTGACCATACAGTGAAGCTACTGTGTCTGTATTGCCTCAGGGTGTGGCTGTGCAATTGGTAAACATGAAGTTCAAGAAGCAACCACAGGCCATCAAGGCCAGGTCTCTGCTTCCTGGACATGTAATAGTCGAGCAGACAGAAAACTGTTTTCCTTTCAGTCTTTTGGAAGTGAGTGGCAGGTGGTTTTCAGTCCCTGGCTGACAAAGCCTGCCATCATCGTGTCACCAACCAACCAGCTGTCACCAATTCAGATCCTCAACTTGGCAGGAGGAAATTTCAAGTCAATTTTCGCCTTGATAACTGACAATCTGACATTTAGGGAACAACATGCTCCAGATTCAGTTGGTAAATGCTAAAGGGGGGGTTTCTGGATTTGCAGTCCACCAGTCTCCAAACATTATCGCTGCAAATCAAACAAAGAGCAAGACAGTGTTCAATAACGCACTGTGTCTTAAGCAAACATGTGCTAGCCTGTATGTCTCAGAGGGCAGGCCTCTGGCTTCCTACAGGTTGGTAGTGGCATCTGTGGTAGGATTTAAAACAACAACAAGTCATGTCAATGGAGTGACTGACTGATGGGCATTAGGTCAAGAGTGCTGCATTAATGGCTGATGTCTCAGGTTACAGAGCCCAAACTGAAGAGCCATGATATTAATCCTGCAACTGATGTTCCTGCTGACAGATCTGTCAAGTGTCTGTCACTGACTGACCATCAAACTGACAAACTCTGGGCTGACATTTTGAAGACAGAAGAAAATTACTCTGACAATAAATCATACCCTTAAGCTGAGATAAACATTAAAAGACACAGCTCATGAAATCTCTTATGCGGACGAGACCATGAAAATATTAGTCCCGTTAATGAAAAGAGCCCAGCATGATTCTAAGTGCTATCAACAGGCCAAACAGGAAAGAAGAGGAGGAAACGAGTTAAGATTGCCATCTAGTGGAGGGATACTTTGAATTTTTCTCCAGACAGAGACAGACTTTCCTCATTCCTAATTGATAAATCATTCACTGACTTCAGTCCAACAACAGCTCATGGGTGCCAATGAATACAATGCGTAATGTGTCTCACCCAAGATCCGTGTGTCTGATATGCACGGCAGGCAGAGCAAAGTCCCTGTCCCCTTGGTCATCATTACCTTTAAGATGAGGCAGTGAAGCATGGGAGCAGTGAACACACCCAGGGGCCACAAGGATAATGTATGTCTCACTCAAAAGACAAAGTGTCCTCTCTGAGGCATCCTTCTGGAAATCTACTGGAGATGCTCAGTAGCTTGGAAGTAGATCAAAATCATGGCACTCTAAATGTCTATCAAGGAGCCTGAGGGTGTGTGCAAGATCACTTGTATGTGCTGAAATGATGAGCTAGACTTGTTTTTTCATTCCTAAACAAAATGTGTTAGAACATAAAATAATTTGTCTTATTCTCCAAGTTTAAAGTCTCAGATAATTTAATTAAAGAACATTTCAATGTGAATGGTTTTTGGTGAACATCAAGTTCACTTTCAAGAAAGTGGTTTTATTAAAGCACACAACACATAATTCCTTAGAATAAATCCATTCAAACTAGGGTTGAAACCATTGATTATTATTATCTATTGATTTTTTTGGAGTGCTAATTTTCTCTATGAGAACATTGCACAATGTCCTTCACAGTTCCCCACAGGTCAAAGACAAATCCTACAATGTTTTGTTTTATCTGATCATCAGCCAAAAAACCAGAAACATTCCACTGATCACCAAAACAGATACTTTTTGCTGATCAACTACTTGATTAATCATCAGCCGCACTGTAAACATGAATGAGAGATTTCTCTTTTTGAAGTTTTCTCTCTTCAGATAGACCTGAGACCTTTTGACTGTTGCCAAAGAAGGAGTTTTAGCTTGATTAATCATTGTGTGATTCATTACCAGAATTGCTTCCGATCAATTTTCTATCAATGCCAGAGCTGATTTATAGACTAACTGCAGCAGCTTCAAAAGAGAGCAGGTCTTTAAAGCAGCATCTTGCTGAACTTTAGCAGAGGTAATACTCATGATGGCACCACTTAGTACAAAAACAGAAAACTCAGTAAAATGAAAACTTGATGTTCCTGGTGACATAAACTCACCCGTTCGTCTTTCTGGAAGGTGACCCTGCGTGGTTCTGTGCGTCCACGGCTCAGCCTGTGCACCATCTTGTCTTTGAGTAGTGAGGTGTAACCAAGATGCTCATAGATGGGGTTAGTGGTCATTTTGGCGATGTACTCTGCTGCCTTGGTCTCAATGTAGAGCGTGATGAGGGCGTCCGTCACAAGGTCATGGACGGACTCAAACCTCTTCTCCCCAACAAAATGTTTCCCGTCATAGAATAGTCTGTAGTTGAGGGTCTGGTGTCCAAACCTGTTTTGAAATACATTGATGTGCTTAAATACAGAGAGATTATAAATAAGGACAGGCTGAATTGGTGGAGTGGCTGAATAAAAGTGAGGAGTGAGCTGTGGGCTGCTGAAGGGGGCGACCTTTCAGGGACTGTGCTGCATACTGATGTGGTGGTACCTTAAGGCCAAGGTGTGAGTCCCTGGCTGTCTTTGGCTCTCCCTGATGAGGTAAGCACCCTCAACCCCCGCCAGCAACTCATCTGCATATTCTCGAGAGATGATGCCATGAAATCTGAAAAAGAATAAATACTGGGTATGACTCTACTTCCAATGAAACTTCCTCCTCAGAGATAAAAAGATTAAAATTTGGGAGGTTAAGCTCAGTCTCTTATATTGAGCATGTTACCAAAGCAAAGACACACACACATAAATTCATGCACACACACACACACACAAAATACACATCCATCATCCACCCACTTAAACCATAACCACTTCTGATGTCAGGCAATAATGATAAATAAAGCCAGTCACTGCCCAACAATATTCGAAAAAAGGGCATAAAAAATGACAGCAATTAAGTAACACTCACTCTCTGCCATAGTATTTGGGTCTGCTCTCCATCTGGAAACCAGAAGAAGAAATATTGGCTGGAGGAATATGATGTGAAAGCTCAATTAAATGGCTTTGCAAATTGTTATTACAGCCTGTGTGAAAGATAGTGGACTCCAGACCACAGGACAGATTAGCTCCATCTATGCCCCCACATCTATTCACAGCTACCGAGCCATAAAGCCACATCACAGAGTGTGGAGGTGAATCAGAGGCAGTCGTTGAAAACAGCTGGGAATGGATGGCCAGCTGCAAGAATTAATATTTAGTGCGTTGCTGTGTCACACCAAGAGTGTGTGCAGTGTGTCTGCAGCATGTGTGGCGAAAAGACTATTTTCCTTTTGAACATTATTTATAAGAGCATCAAACATCAGCATCAAGATTTGGACAGAGAATAATAATTTACAAACATCTTAATTACTGCAGCCTCCTCTCTGTACAAAGACAGGGCCATGGCCACAGCAGATGTCAGTGTGAAATCTCTTAAGATTCACAGTTATGAAGATAATGGTTTTATGGGAACACTTTGGGAATATGTCAAACGTCATTTTGTACTTTGAATTAATAGGCAGCCACTATCTCACTTAGCCAGCCCATCACTTTCACTTTTCCAATCATAGTGTGGCAAGACTCAATATGGGATGAGACATGCATCATTTCTGGTGAGCTATACAAAAGAAGACTGACAGTTCTCTCAGTGAGGGCAGTATCAAGTATTGCAACTCGTTCCATTAGCTTTATGTTCACAAAGCTGAGGCAGTGACATCTGTGCTGCCTTCCAAAGTGTTACTCACACTGAGGTACTTTACTTTTTACTGTTCTTGATGTGAGTTGTGAATTTAAGTCTGTCTGTTTAAGTCTCTGGTGTGCATATGAATGCTAAAACAGGATTGGTGACTGAAAAACAAAATGTTGTCCTACACTATTCAAATGACTTAGTAAATGTAAGGCACAGACTGAACCCGTACAGGTGGAGGATTATGTTTAAATTCTCTCACTCTTGCATACTAATGCGTTAGAATAATTGCTCTTGAGGTATGGGAGTTTTGAGAGGCAGCAAGTCACTCCCTATAGGTTACTGATTGGTCTGGTTTCCAGCTGCCAGGCTCAAATCATTTCACAGTGAACGTTTTCCAAGCCAAAACCTGAGAGTGAACACTGAGTTTGCAAGATGCAGTTTAGCAGACTGTTTTTAAGGAAACGGGGAAAAGAAATGAATGAAGCCAACAGGTGGTATAGTTTGCTATATTGTCTTTAAGGCTGTTGAAACAGATCCACGGTCACAGGATGGTACTGACACATAACTGTTTTGTTTCCAGGCTTCATTTTGCAACAGAACCATTTTTTTTCGTCATTGTTTACATTAGTATGTAATTGTGCATGTAATTTCCAGTGTTAGAGCAGTTACTTTTAATCGGAGTGCTAAAATGAGTTGATCCTCTATAGCTAGTTGACAATAATAACCATTGACTAGTGCTGCTCCCAGCTCCTCAGATACAAAGACTTTCAGATTCCCTCTTTTTATATTTTGGACAATGCAAATACACAATTATTTTCTCATATTTTACAACTATATAAATAAACCAAATTTAGAATCAATAATACAGTAGCCTATTGTATACAGATTTATGAATGTACTGACCTCTTGAGGACATGTGACCCTCTTTGGTCTCGGGGCTTCCTGCTGTAGCTGGTACACTGTTGGAGAAATATATGCATGTTATTTAAGGCCCTCTGCCCCACTGAGTTATGCACACAGCTCAGTGTAAGTTGTAATTACATATGTACTGTAGATTTGTGACCAAAATAATCAACCTCAACACTGAAAGATGAATGAAACTAAATGACGCCATTCAGCTTTCATATCATGGGAATATACATAAAACAATATCTCCACTTACACGGCTTTGGCCCAGTGCAAAGGTAATAACAAAAGGAACTATTTGCTTGTGTGTGCAAGACTTAGCAGTCAGTGGTTTACATGACAGGAGCCATATATCTGCAATCCTTGTGAGTGAAATCAGAGATGTTGTGGATTTATAACTGTGCACTAGCTCTTTTACCTCCAAGACAAAACAATGTACACTTACAAACACAAATGTACTTCAAATATATGGCTCAGTGTATTAGGTCTACTTAAAGTACTGGGAAAGGTGGGAGTAAATCAGCGAAGCAAAGTGAAAATGGGAATAAGGGGTTTGCGGCAGGCAGAGTAATCACCACAAACACCTCAACAGCCTCACAAGAACTGGTACATTACAATTAGCGATTAAAAAGTGAGGGAAGCCAAAACGCTGCTGCTGTTTTGCTGTTTCCCAGAACTGGAAGTCTGTCATGGCAGAAAATATTACCACCACAGAGGATTCAGTAGCTGAGTGTGGTTTCTTTCTTCATGTCCAATTTTTAATTCTCTGTGTCTAGTACTGGGGTTTCTCTTGTGCTTGACGGACTGCCACATTTCCATACCAGAGTCTGTATAAAAAACCCTGCAACAATAACAGATAAACAGGTTTAACTGTTTTATGCTGTTAGATGCTACGTCTACGCCTTGTGAGACGCAGCTGAGAAATCAAGGCTTGCAGCAGTGTCCTCTTTACTCACAATGTGTACCACAGCAAAGGAATCACTGCATGAGGCTGATCTAAGTCCTCACTGCAGCAGATTCTTCAGGCAAGGGAAGGAAGACTCCTGACTGTGAAAATGTCCTGACTCCTGACATTTTCATGTTTTGTCAGGCTGATTCAAGCCAACCAGAGCAAGATCTGAACATCATCCATTCCAGGGACACAGTCGGGTCTAAAAATACCTCAGCAGAGGACCAGACGAGGAGAAGATGGGCGACTTTGGAAATGAAGCGTAATTGTTATGGGAAAATTATATATAAAGAGACATTTACAGTAATTGCAGGAAAAGTGCGTGTAAAGGCTATGAACTGCAACTGGTTAAACAAAATGTAATCACACTAAGGACAGGCAGAGTTTCCAGCCGAAATGATTTGTGTCTCGGCTTCAACAAATGCATCACATATATTCTGAGGCGTCAACCCATTTCCTCCCACTTGGCAAAAACACTGTTAAATGAGGTGGGTGTTCTGAGGACCCCATTTCAGCTGAGCCTCTCTGCAGGTAGAAAATCTTGTTTTCCTGGGTGATGGTAACCTATTTTACTCAGGGATCAGGGATTTGCTGCTTTGCATTTGTGCATGTGTGAATGTGTTGTGTGGGTGAATGTGCTGGAGTGTGGGCCTTTTGTGCATGTGTGTATGGCGTTTTGGAAACTGGAATGTATCTAATTGCACTGTGTACAACAAAACCTATTTCCTCCATTTGTTATTTCCTGTATATATGACAAATAAATGTGTTGGTATTTAAAGAAACACAGTAAAGGCCAATGTCAGGTTAAAACAATGCTAATCAGCATGTAAAAGTAATTCATTACTCACAGTAGGACTTCCATATGGGTGGTTGGTAATCCTCGGGGTCTGTAAAACACAAAAATAAAGCAGGTTTCTGTTAGAGACTCGCAGGAGTGGTGTTAATAGACTGTGCCCTGTTTTCTCTCATTAAAATCTCCATTTCAATCCCTTTCCCAGTGGATTGAGTGTGAGCCCTTCACCGTGATTATGTCACTGTTGTTTATCTCTCTGTTGTGATTATGCATATGGCTTCACACTGTGCAGCGCCCTTTTGAGATGCACCACTGAATACACTTCTAGTCAGTGTCTCTGCTTCAAGGACAATCGATACAGGTATCGGCTCGTTGTGCTAAACATCGTTTAGGCATACACCTGATCTATACTACCTGCCGCTGGCACGGTCCTGAAAACAGAACATCTCTATCTGAGATGAGACGACAGATTCACCAATCAGTGTTGAAGAAATAAAGATAAACACAATTTACATCGAAACACCCACCACAAGATCTACCTGTGGGAAATATGATTTATGATGGTGTGAACATATTCCAGGAATATATTATGGAGACTGCGGTAACAGTATATTAGCTTAGCAAGATTAGAAGAGGTGATAAAGAAAATACCTTGTAGCGAGTGATAATTTACTGTAGTGCCTCCTCTGTGAAGTTATGACTTGTAATAAAACGTGCCACCAAACGAATCAAAAAATATGGTAAAATTTGCTGCTGCACTAAACTGTCAGTGATGCAATAAAACGTGTGGCCCTGATGACACAAATGGTGCGACATACTTTTATTCATAATATTGTAATGATGCTGATACTGAACATTTCTCAGCACTAGTTTCAAGTTATTTATCCACATCTCACACCACTGTAACTCTGAAAAGCCTTGGAAAGGACAAATAACTTGGATATTTTCTTGCCATTTTTTTTGGTTAGTCTTTTGTTTTTTTTTGGTCAAGCTCCTGTTTCCAAGGTCAAGATTGAGGCTTGAGAAGATAATGAGCTTTTTACAAAGCAATTCAGCAAGTTCACTGCAGGTTTTACTTCTGACCCAGTTATTTTAAAATTACTATACAGCAGCAAGATAATGTTGCTCCACGGCTACCACACAAAGACAATACACTGTGCCAAATGCACAAAATAGCTGGTATACTAAATGATTCATCAGCCTCTGAGATTATTAAATGTAATATCTCTCATTAAACTCTCAAGGCCGCTGCTCAAAGATTCAACTGATGGTGTGAATGATGGATCTGGTTGATACAAAAGCCACATTCAAGTTTTCAGCATTCCTTTGCACTCATGAGTGCATCAGCATCACACCCCTCCGGCCAGAGGCATGGCAAGAGATGAAACACACCTGAGAGGGAACCATTTAATGAAAACTAGTGAGCACTTGTTGGATGTGGGCACTGAGGTAGAGCAGGCGGAGAAATTGCGAAACATTAATTGCACAAGTATTAAAGCTTCATCACAAAGGTCTCTGTAAATTCTTGTTCTGTTTTCTTCTCTTCAGCTGACGGCACTTTAAGTGGAGGCGATCTGGAGGCTTTTTTCTTTCCCTTCATGCCTTTTTTCTGTTCGCTGCAGGAGAGTTCGAGCTGAGGCTGGATGCAACATTATTAAACATACAAAACGCTCGTCATGGCTTCTCATAATGGCAAGGTTACTTTGCAGTGAGCAGAATTTATTTCAGAGGAAGGACAAGATAGGTGCATAGAGTTAAAAGCTGAATAATTATGCAAATTATGAAAAAGTAGATCAACCCAGAAGTGGATTTTTAAGGGTAAATGTTTTAACTAACGCCCTCCATAGAAAGTAGACCTTCAAATACTACTCAGTAGCCTTCAGGCTCTGTTTGCTGATGTGTGGCCAAGCTGTCTTGGAAAATGTATTGTCCTAATGATGAAGCTTTGTCACTGTGTATTGCGCTGGCAACAATCTGAAAGATTTATTCCACTGCGGCTTGTTTAAAGAATGTGATTTCATCTGGTTGGCTGCCAAATATTCCCTTTCCAATCTGATTCCTTTTAATGACGAATGGCATTTCTGTCTGGAATTCTGCTGCAGCTCAGAAAATGGAGCTCTTCAGGGTCGTTTCTAATACAAACACTGGCACACACAAACACATGTGCAAATGCATTGAGCTACGCTGTGCATAACCCACTCTTGAGTGCACACACTCGCGCATAAACACACACAGAAATCCAAAGAACATCAAAAAGAATTTCTAAGTAGCTCGGAGTTTAAATGGCGCCTGATGATCAGGGAGAATTTAAAATTCTGGAGCAGCCAGTAGGCTCTTCCCCCGAAGAAACAGCTATTAATTGTGTTGCCCTCCATTACTCACCAGTCAGAGACATTCAATAAAATAATTACCGGTGGGTGTTTGCTTTGGTGACAAAGAGAATACCTGATGAATAAAGATCGAGACTTTTATCCCTTGAGATAAAGTCTGCATCTGTGCATATGAAGAAGAAAAAAAAAATCAACATCAACACATAAAACAATTCAAAACATGGAGGTGCAATGAGTCCAAGGCTCATAACAGTTCAACAAATGTAATGCCTTATTGTTTTTTATGATAAAAAGAAGAGCTCTTGAAGAGGAAACAGACACAGATTCACCTAAGTAAACTTAAGGGTTTATAATGGTTAACACCATTAAAAACCAATAAGACCAGGTGGTCTGACAGTATGCCTCATGTTTACATCATCCACGTGCACCTGTTGTCTAGTATGTTGGGGTTGGGATCAGCGAGTTTGTTGTGGTGCTTCATTGACAATCTTTTTGTTCACATATCATGTTATGAATGTGTTCCTTGTGATCCCTTACTCTTTTAGCAAGTGATCTAATATTATTGTGACCTTGTAGCAATGATCATCCCAATGACGTCTAACCAGACATTAATCTGCTGCACCACAAATTTTCACCTCTGGCGATTCTGCCATGTTTGTTAAGTGTATTTTGTTTGCTGTTAAAGGTAATACACAGAGGTCGGAAACGTTTTAATTTCACAGTTCACTGAATTGCTTTTAATTTAACCTGCCATCACGCTACATGATTCTACACAGACTTGCCCATAATGTGATAAGTACTTAACTCTTCCAATCGCTGCTACGATCTACAATTTCTAGACAACTAATGTGAAATTTTTTATGTTTTGGAGTCTTGTGAGACTGCAAATGCGTGACTCGGTATGATTTGGTGATTTGATGAAAGATGACAGCCTAAACCCGCATGTACATTAAGTATATAAAGAAATAACACATTCATTCTCAAGTTGAACCTCTCACGGCCAAAGACACACACAGACCCTCACAAAACCAAACACAGACACCTCCGCAACACACACAGAGAATCAGTGGGATACAGCAGAGCTGGAGCAGGGAGACCATCTGTGTATTACACTGGTCCAAAACAAGCATTTCAGCAGTCTTAGCGCTGACCAGATAACATGTGACAAGTATGAGGGTGCCTCTGGAGTGTGTTATTTGTGGTGCGCTGCTGGGCTGTACACCCTCACTGAAATTGTGTGTTTTTCCGTTAACAAGAACAGTAGGTGATTTTAAGCAGGCGAAAGTATCATTGCCATGCGTCACTGAAAAAGCCTGCATGTTGTAATTAATGCGCTGGGCGACTTGGGGGGATAACTTGCTCCCTCGCTGATGCTGTAAAACATGCAGCTAATTTGACTAAGTCATTATACCTGACACAAATCGAGACCTTTGTGGTTTACATTGGAAAGGACAAGCAACAGAGACAATGGAAAGATTTGGAGGTGAAATGCAGCACTTGCCAGAAACATGTGCAGGATGGTGTGGAGCAGACAGCCTCTCTGTAATACATGGCTGTAATTCTGCCTCCCTGACCAATTTTGTCATTTAAGGCCTGGAGGGAAAGGCATACTTTCATGCTCCTTCCCTCGATTTATTTTCAAAGCTTTATTTCCTGGAGCCGTCTAGCAAATGGCATGCTACTGGTACAGTACATGCTTCCATGCCCACCCGTGCCAAGAATGCGTAAGAATCTCCCTGCTCAAAACGTGTGTGTGGCCAGAAAATATCTTTCCAGGAAAGACAGGAGATTGCAACATACATGCTTCATGTTGCAGTCCTTACAAAAATGGCTGCCTTCCAATATACCCATGTAACAAGACTGTTATCATAGATATTGTGTATATAATACAGTTCACACACTATAAGGTGGTTTGGATTAACACCATTGTTCCTTCCTTACAGGAGCCACAGCAATAAATCAGTGTTTGCTTCCATGATGTAATTACCACTGTCATAGATCAGCGCTCTGCACAAAACACTGCCATCAGTGACATTTTGACGGTTCACGCAGAAGAAGTTGGATAAACTTTATTTACACCCTCTCCTCCGAACAACAGCCTCAAAACAAAAGAGTAGCAGATAGATGTATCATTAGAAGCAGCTGAAATAACTACACCAAGAGCACTTTGCTTGCAGTCAGAATGACCTAATATGGAGCAGAAATTGAGCAGAGATTCATTTTTGAGTCATATGCCTCATAGACAAGATTATTCAAATGTTGTGTCTGACTGCCAAAGAGCTCTGCATGAAAATAATAATACCCTTGTGACAACCACTCTATCCCTGGCAGCAGCGCAGCTTGTAACCTCTGATAATTATATTGAGAGCCCAACAGTAATGACAACCCTCCAATGCCACAGAAAGAAAAAGACTTTCCTCTTACAGCAGCAGTGGTCAAACAGTAAATCCACTGCTTTCTGAAACGCACACATGAGATAATGCTTTGTGAAGCATGTGGTCACCACAGGCTATATCAGCTTGGAAACGACCGTCTGTCCCTCCCATTGGGCAGTACCTTGGGAAATGTGACTCTGCTGTGTGGTGCGGTTGGGATGTAGAGAGAGTAGGAAAGTAAAACAAATACTGCATATACCAAAAAGTGTCCTCACCCTGCAATAAAGCTATAGCTCTGCCTATAGAGGTGACTGATTTTAATTCTTATGCGTTAATAAGTGGAAAAGCATCACACATTGTGCATTTAATGAACGGGATTTTCTGTGGTAAGTAAAATATTGGTGGTGACAGTAAACATAAACCTAACTGCTGAGCCGAGTATTATAAACTGCCTCTCCCTCCCCGTGTCTCGCACACGCCTCCAGTTGGTGTGGCTTTCGCATCTAAAGCGACTGTGATAGTGGAGTTTGTACTTTAAACCCTGGCAAACACCAGCAACACATTTTATCAACACTGGATGGGATCCACAGAGAGACAAGCATGGAGCCGCTGCCTCATTTTGGGTTTTGTTTGAACAGCTGCTAACCCACTTACTGTTCTCATTCTGCGAAAATTCTGTTTTTAACAAATGTATAATAGGTACTAATCACTGAAATATAGCTCATTATATGCAAAGGGGATTTAATTGGAGCCTTGTGCATGCTGTAACAGCATGAACTGTATTATGTCACTGGACCATAGTGTATTAGGATTTTCACTGTGTCAGAAAACATCCCAGCCTGCTGCTGCGTTTTGGAAAATGGTAGACTCTGCAGGCCAAACACAATCCTTAAAGCCTGCCAAGTGGAAAGTCAATGAGGGAATTATGGAGATGATTGGCAATCTAATGATAACATCCAAACCCACCGTCAGAGTTTACTGACTGCATCTCACAACCTTATAATCCCTCTGCACACCAAAGTCGTCCTTTCCCACTAATGTTTCCACCACTGTAGTTAGAACAGATGGGGATGTTTTTCATTCATCTTTAATCCTAATTCACAGCAGTCACTGGAGGCTTTACTTTAATGTTTACAAGGTGGGTGTGAGATGCAGATGAGGGGATCAAAAATAATCAATGGTGAGCATGTAAGAGAGGGTTCAATGAAAAAAGTTTGATTCAAGACAAAGACATTAATTTCAAGAACACAGATATAAATGTGTATAAAATAATGTATATGTATTATTATTAATATTAATAATAACAATAATGATGTTGTTATTTTCCTTA
>OMNW01014139.1:0-24932 GCA_900303245.1 Selene dorsalis
AAACCCATTCACCTCCTCTCTACAATAAGAAAAGGCAACATTGTTCTATAGAGTTTACCATCTAGAGTGGATAATTGATTTCTGTTGCTGGATCAGGGAGGGTAGGGCAGCATGAGATAAAGATTGAGCAGGGAGACACTCTTTACATTTTTTCTTACAGAGGCTGACCTCTTCTCTTACATGTTCCGATTTATGGACATTTTAACTTTCACAGTCGATTTTCCGTGTCTCGCTTTTTATCTAGTGAGCCCGTGTTTGCTTACAGGTGAAAGGACGAAAAGAGGAATTTTAGTTGACTTAAAAATGATTTTCTTTGAAAATAACATTTTAAAAGCTCACATTCAGTGTGCTAAAGGATCTGTACATTCACCTCCCAACTCAAATTCAGCTGGTACTTTGCACTTGTAACTGTGTGAGGAGATTCATTCACGCAGAAATGTCCAGCCACTGTACACTAATCATAGCTGGCTACAGACTAAATAAAAGGATGAACCATCTTGTCAGTAACCCTGAACTCTAATGTTATAAGTCTTGAATAACACATTTTCATCAGATAATCAAGTATTGTAGCTGTTTCTGCTCCTCTCTACTCTTCCTCCTCCTTCAGTGATGCTGTTTTGGTTTTGGTTTTATTTTTAACTCTAACTGTGGCACAAACACTCTGCTCAAACTCATTTAAAACTAACTAATCTTCCTTCACAGAGGTAATAATGTCAGGTTTGGTTTTAACACTTTCATAGATGTGTTAATTAAACTGCACTGTGAGATGATGTTGTTGTTATACTGACAGATAGTTTTATTATTTTTCCAGTGATGGTGGGCTTGGATTAAAGGACCTACAAAGAACTTTCTTTTTTTTTTTTATTTGGGCGACCGCTGTGGACAAACGCGGTAGTGTTTTGCTGGAATGAAGACTGCATTTCCCATGAGATCTAGCATGTATTGTCATAAAGACGATTATCTGGCTCGTGCATACAGACACATCAGCAGAAACGAGAGACTTTTGCATATCCAAGTTCTTTGTAGGGGTTTTATGCACAGTTAAGCAGCTGTGTTTTTTTAAACAGGATTTATTACAGAACTGTTGCTGTATTATTTTACCCATGTGTACCTAATAGCCAGGCGAGTGGACACGACAACAGTCATTTTTTAGCCTGTGTTATTTAATTTGTGCTCAGGAATGAGTAATTTCTCTGCACAATTACTATATTTATAGCCCATATAAAAATGTATGTTGTATGTATTATTGTATATATAATGTGTATAAAAATCCCACATAGAATTTCTAGACTTATATTGATTTAACATACTTGTATATATGAATATAAATTACATTGTTATATCTTCTACCAAAATCATCATATAGACACTTTTTGAACATATGTTCTTTATAGTGTATGTCCGGAGAAAGTATATGTACAGTGTATATGATAATAATATCATTCTTGACATGTATGCATACACATACAAGGGAAGGCTGAGTACAGAAGCAGCTGTGAGTAAACATCTGTTGCCTCTATCCAACTCCTTATTTCTCTTTGACTGGGAAATCACCGAGCTTCAAACAGAAATAATGGCGCAGAGAAATTTTGTTTTATCTCACTGACCAAACTTTTCATCTTTCAAAGATCCTTCCCACACAGCAGCAAATGACGCTAACCACCACACACATTCTCCTCATCTTTGGAAATGGTGACATTTTGTGAGACACAAATATATTTAAGTTTATTGTTCTTATAAGAGGCAAAATAGGATGAATGAGCAATAGCCTGATTTGTCCTGTAAAGCACTCCACAATGCAACGCTACTGTACAAACAACATATCTTCAGAGTGCAGACATCTGATGTGTAACTCCTTATGAGCAGACATATTTTTTTTGCTTGCAACTTGTTTGAGGTTGTGTTTGAGACCTTTTTCTATTTTTTTCTCCCTCTGAATACATTTATTTCAAAGCTCTCTGTGGTCAAACTTTAAGTAGAAATGGATCCAGAGCTGGATTGATCTAACTTTGACAGCTCCAACAACAGATATAGATAACTGCCTGGCGCAAAGTGAAAAGATAACGACCAAGATTGAATCACTGTTCCACAAGATACACTGCAATTTTAACAAGCCTGGATACTTTGTGTGTATCAAGTGGAAAAAGTTTGAAAATAACAATGCAGATGACAGGAAAATGATTTTGTTTGTTGCAGAGACGTTATGCAGAACACACGCTCCCCTGTGGTGGGAACCTTTCATATCCAGCTGTAGGTTTATGTCTGATAGGAAGCAGCAACGTTGGATTCGCTTTTATTGTCATTTGTTTAAACCCAGTGTGCATCTGCAGCATTAACAGAGCGGCTGTACTTTATACAAAGAGTGCAATACGTAAAAAGATCTGATGAGATGAATGACATTTGGTCGTTTACTTGGTCTTCATCGTTTTTATATCAGACCACAGCAGCTCAAATATTTGCTGCTATTTGTATCCGGTTGTGTTTCCATCAGCCCCCAAAAAATCAAAAAACATAACTATAACTACAGTCAGCTTTGAATGTGCTGATACCTGGTGCTAACTGAAGGTGGATTAGAAAAGGTGAGAAAAGTTTGAAAAGTGGCTCCAACATGCAGATGAGGAGCACCACAGTACATCTGAGGGGTGAAAAATAAAACAATGACTTTTCTCTGATAATTCATTTTACTCTCTCTGAACTCTAAACCCCTGATTTGTGTTTTGCAAAAAGATTTGAGAATAATGTATTATCATTATGATTTAAAAAAACCATGGCCAAAGTTCTCATTAGATTGTATATAACCCTAACCCTTTCAGTCTTATTTATATTTGTATTAATGTCTGTTTAACTAAATCTATTGAAACTGAAAAAGTGACTCAACAAAACTTACGAACACACAGGTCTCCACTTTCATAAAAGCCCGGGCAGCACTGAGAGCGTCGTCTGTACATGGTCCTCACACCTCTCCTGTAGGCCGTCTTATAGCTGATTCTGCACGAGTGACAAAAGAGAGAGAGGATTAATCCTGACAGAGAAATGATCTTGCCTATTTGACAAATCAAAAATCTTCACCAGAAAATTTTATGTGTTAAAAGTGATAATGTGAGAGAAAAGTACAAAGTTTAGATTTAAAGGTAGAATCAGTAGGTTTGTTCATTGCAGTTTGTAAACACAATATTCGGATTGGGCCCCTCCTGTCAGGCTCAACTGTGCACGCCCCCTGCCCCTCACTGCATTTGTCAGGACTGACCCAAGTTCAACTGCTCTTCACTTCGGCCTTGAAAGGTCTCGTTTGAATATTTGCTACTACCAGCAAGGTAGTGACTGGACGCCATAAAGCTGGGAGAAATCACCAATACACACTTACCAATGAAGAAAAGGAAACACAGTCCGAGTGAAGCATTGGAGCATCAGGCCTATACCCGGCCGTCTCTGGCAACGGGAGCCTCGAGGGCTGGACCGCGACAAGGAGGAGGGCTGCCATGGGCCTAGGTGAAGCCGCTGCGGGACTAGCCGCCACCTGGGCCAGTACCTGCAGGGACTCCACCCGGACCCACAGCTGCAGGTGCTAGCCACCACTCAGGCCCAAACCCTAGGCCACTGCTGGGGGTCTAGCACCCACAGCGCTTGGTGGTAGCTGCCACCCAGGCACTTCTTCAGACACAGTCACCACCACACATGAGTGGAAGCCCATGCGTGATAATTAAGCAGGATTTCTTTTGTGTAAGTCTATAGTTTTTCAGGAAAATCCTACAGACTCTACCTTTAAGCTAAATAAACACCACACACATCTATGTGTGGTGTGACTGTAAATCAGATCTAGGATCTATATCAATATTGTTAAGGTATCAAAGCCTCAGTCTACAGAGAAATGCACACAGCCTGTATTCAGAAACTGAGCCTTAAATAACCAGCTGTCAGGACTTCCGTGACTTTGTGATGTCACAACAAAGCAGTCCCCCCAATCACCCCAAGCCCCACCCACCTGGACCCATCATCCAACACTTTCAGGTAGTATTGTGTGATACTACAATATATATCGTAGTGTAACATAAAAACATCTACCATAGGATATAACCCTCTATTGTTTGTATCGTAATTTTAATGTGTGGGGTACTCTGTTGCTACACTACCATTAATGTTAGTGGCTAACACCGCTAACCAATGTTCCTACAGGTCGCAGGACATGTTTGTTCCGGTGATAAAACTCAAGGATGTGGGACATCGAATCATCCCTTGACGCTACAAGTGACAGGCAAACAGCTGTGTAGTTTGGTGGCAGCACCATTGCCATGTGTGTTTATTGACAACAGAACAGCCTGTAGTGAGAACAGGCGCCCTGAAGGAGAGGAGATTATAAACTAAAAAGGACATTAGCTCGTCAGTATGGTAATGGTAACAGGTGACTGCTGCTGTGTGTCTGCCCCAACTCTGAAACAGCTGGGGCATTAATGAAGCAGCGGCAGGCCGCTCACTGTCTCTGAAACACTCGATGGAATCTCCGATTTAATACACTGAGCCACGAGCGTCATATATCTCACTTGGTAGAACTCGCCCGCAGCAGTAACTCTGGTTTGATTCCACCCGATGGCCCCTTTCCTGCATGTCCCCCTCTCTCTCTCCCTCCTCCCTGTCTTTGTCCAGCTGTCCTTTCGAAATAAAGGCACAAAAAGCCAAAGAAAAAAAATTAAAATTACACTGACTCGTGAGCTGGTGGAGGTGAGAAATTTAGCGGCTCTCTATGCAGGAAAAACCCTGGATATATATAATTTCAAGAAAAAGTACTATCTCAGGATATATATCGTTATCGAGATATAAAATGACCCATATCAGGATATAAAATTACTACTTTCAGGATTTGTTTTCAATGAGCGTTTTACCTGAAATCTGCTATATTTATATTGGATCACCTAAACCAATCAGAGGAGAGGCTTAGAGTCTCTTCTCTTTTGATTGGCCGACACCAACCTGTTGTTTCTAGAGCTCCAGAGAGAAGAGAGAGGAAATCTAAAACTACACTGAAATGGTTTTTATATCTTTTTATGGATCAGCACTTCAGATAAAACACAAAAGAAAAAGGATCCTGGAGCTTGAAATTAATTTGCGACACATCACACTCTTTTTCATGAAAATGAATAGGAAAAACTTTTTTTTCCTGAGCACTTAGCAGGTCACATCTATTCTACTCATGTCACAAATTAGCATAATTCTGTAGTTTTCTAATTGGCATATCACTGAATTTAACCCAAATTCACCTCACCTTTACAATAAAATAGGTGAAGTACATCCACCTAAAAAAATCACTAAAGAAATAAAGCAGCAGGTCATCAGTTCCTCAGAATGAGTCTACAGTTCGGAAAATATGTTCCCATCTCTCCACTTCTAACAGACGAGCAACACTTAATTGTTGAGGAGAGTTTCTCCCACTCATTCAAGGACGCTGATGTTTTCTGACATTTCAGTTTAAGATCAATGACTCAGCTCTCAGCTGGAGGAGCTGAACTCTTAGCTATAAAGCTTAATGTGGTCATTAAAGCCTGCTACACTGACAGTCGCTCATCAGAATGACCACATCAGGCAGAGCTGAACTGTCAGTGTTGGGTAGTAGACAGTGGTGAGAGCGACTGCCTCTGATCCTCAGCAACAGAAGAGTTTCACTTCCTCTACATGAGATTTGAGCTGGACTCAGACTGGCGATATCGCTGAGACATCAATGAACAGGAAATGTCATTACATTAAGAGTTTTGTGTGCATTCAATCATCCACGCTTCAGTTTGCAATGTAGTTACTTTATGTAAAAGCTTTATTTAACCATGAACTCTCAGTGAAATCCACAAAACACCACTATTCAGCATTTATAAACAGGATATTAAAATTTTATGAAAAAAAGTTAATTAACAACTATGAAACCTCCTGTGGACACACATATCAGTGGGGCTACTATATTAAAAAATAAATTTTATCCTCTATAATTCAAAGAGTATAAACTTTTTTCTACTTCTCTTCGTCTATCCTACTGTAACTGAAATTACTCCATATATTGTTGCATTTATATTGATATTGTATATTTTTACCATAATCTATAAGGACATAATGGACATGTTAAGTTTATATTTTATTTTTTTAATCTTACATCTTACTCTCTATTCTTTGGGGAGCAACTGTAACACATTTTCTCCATGGTGATCAATAATTCTGATCCCAATGATGATATCAACAGATCATAATATTGTCCGATATGTCTTTATGTGAAATTATAATAGCTGACAAATATTGTAGATCAATATACAACAACCACAGCTGCTGACAACTAAATGATACATTTGGAAACCATGTATCAAATGTCTGCATGCTGCTTATACATTTTAATTACTTGGAAAGTAAAGAAAATGAAGAATTACCAGAATGCGTCTGTTCACTGCAGCTCATTACTCTGATATCTGGTGTCCTGGTTGTTCACTTTGAACTCAAGTATGGATAATAAATATCTCAACAACTCAGACATCTTGGCTTCATTAATTAAAATGCAGGTGTGAGGAGACCTTCAGGATGTCAGTGATGACCTCTGACCTGTTTGTGTAGCTCACAGCGAAAAGTGCCATAGGTGTCTGCAGTAATTGGTCTAAAGCTGTGTGGTAGTTGACACTGGGAGATTTAAGGTTGTGGCACTATGCTGAGTAAACAGGACATCATACAGAGGAGAAATAGTTGAGAGGGGTTAAACAAGCTCTTTCAGTTTTAAACTAAAGTGTTTAACAAGAGGTTTGTTATCTAACTAATTTCTCTAAGTACCTGTCCTGCAGTGTACTGATTAGATTTCACACGGATAGGAGCATCGGAGTTTGGAAGTCAGTGAGAAAGTTGTGAAGGTCATTAAACAGAGGCTACGTCCACACTGAGGTTTTCATCTTAGATCTGTTTTGAAACTAAAACCTTTTGATGAACAATTCAGCTCCATATTAGAAAAAACCCCTGCCTACATTAACACGCCTTAAACATGTGCGTCACATGGGCATAGGTGGAGTAAACTGAGAGCAGATCAGTGACTCTACAGAATGATAAAACAGCGAAGACAGTTGTGGTGTTAGGATGCAGACTAAAACCGGACTGAATGTCTGAAATGCTCGTAATTCGTTATCTTAGTTACATTCACACTGTCTGTAGTTGAGGCTGATGAGAACCAATCAGGAGGCGAGGCAGGTGTCTGCATCATCGTCTCTCATTTGTCCAGACAGAGACATGAGCCCAGAGCTTCAAACTGAAACCAGCAGAAAGTCTCAGTTTTAGGGGCAGAAGAAGGAGCTTAGCATCAGCAAAAGAGTATGAACATAAGAGTGTGGGTAGAACCACATACTGCTATACCTTACTGAGACCCGGTTTAGTTATTCATCTGTTATCAACCAAAAATTAGTCAACAACAAAATGATTTATTTTGTGACAGACCTGTCTGGCTTAAGAAGAAAAAAGTTCAGACTTTCTCTGGTTTTATCTGCTCAGACATGATTTACCTGCTTGTAAATCAAATATTTCTGGATTTTCTGTTGTTGGTCAAACAAAAAACTAGCAACAGTAGAATATCCTCCCTGGGCTTTAAGAGACTGAGATGGGCATTTTTCAATATGTTCTGGTGTTTTATATTTATCAAATGGGTGATTAGGGCCAGGGACAAGGTGTGCTACTGCCGGTGTCCGTACCTGTGTCTGGTGCATTTGAACCAGTTGAGGATGTCGGTGCAGCGGGTGTAGTAGACCTGGTCGAACGGATGAGCATAAGACTCCTGCACAGTCACTGCATAACTGCAGAGACAAAATAAAACAGAATTATCAAAAACACAACTTTGACAGGAAGTGTAGAGACATCTGATGAGAACAGGTGCATGATTCAGTTCCTAATCTTGAGTCATTGACAAAAAAAGCCTCAGGAAGAGCATGAAATTTAAAAGTCCAGTTACTCTCAAGGGTTTGATAGTCTCCACTACGGTGGAGTAAGAGCTCAACACCACCAGATTTTTCTCAGATCATTGAAGTGTACTTGAAAAAAATCACCAGGATTGTATTAGTATTGATATCAGGACATGACCAATTTTCTTTCTACTAACCTTTACTTTATTTCACATCAAACCTCGAACTTGCAGGATTTTCAAAAGCCTCTGGGTCAACTGAACTGTTGATTTCTAAAGGTCTGTCGTTTGCTGATTTAATTATTCTATAAGAGTAACCACTGGACACAAAGAGCTTGAATAAGGGTTACTGAACATACTCTAACCCCGAGACGTGGAAACTGTAATGGTCGTGAAAGATAAAAATCCATTTCTGCAATTCCCGCTGATTATGCTGAGATATTATCGATCACATCACCTGCACTTGAGTTGCTCTCATATGAAATGACAGTGTGCTTTTTACTCAGCAGAGCGCTGAGTGCTGTGACCACTCAAGCAGTCACATTACCATAGGTCTGAATTTACAGCCTGCGTCCCCTGGAGTAAACCTTCTCCTCTTTGCTTTTGATTACTGCTAACCCCTCAGTCTTGATTTGTGGCAGCAGCGCATTAGTTCACCACACAGCTCCGAGACATGTTATTTCACGGTGAAAACTGGAGAGGTGATTGATTGAATTTGGGGAAACTGACCTCTCCCAGTGGCTGCACACGTTGGGGTCATCCGGGTTGAGGAGCCACACCGCCGACATCGAGCCCAACAGGATGAGCCACAGCAGGGCTGTGGAGGGGACCCCACCAAACCCCATTGTCCTCCTCGCTGTGTCCTTGAAGAAGCAGAGCCAGACAGTGAGGAACCAGATTTGACCTTTAAAGCTGAGGTGATGTGTTCATAAATCAGAGGAGAGATCAGAGCCCTGGTATAAAATCATTGATGGAAGGAGGAGGAGGAGGAAAAAGCATAACAGTGGCATCAAGGATTAAAAACAGGCAGCCATTTATCTAAAAATAACGAGACAAAAAACATGAAAGGAAAACTTAAGAGTATGAACTCAGGCATTAATGCTGCTTTTCACGCTCTTCACTCCTCCATTTTTGTCCCATTTTAGGCAGTGGGAGTAAGTACATTTATTGTGTGATAGCACAATAAATCCAGCCCAGAGTCCAGTGTCATAAATAATCTGACATTCATGAGACATGAATAAAATCTGAGCATGTTTTTATTTCAAACTTTTAAATATCTAATTAACTGTCTTCAAATAACCCACATGAAGCTTGCTCAGGGATGTTGACTGTAGTTGGAAATGAAGCAAATTAAAAACCCTTTAGTTACTTTTTTCATATAAGCATCTGGTGATTTATCTCAGCAAAAAACAAACAAACAAAAAAACTCTTTTCTGATCTGAGAGGACTGATGATGTTTATTTGCCTGACTCTGGCCCATCTACAACATCTGGACCAATTCTGGTGCACAGAGACATACGCAAAGAGTTGTTTTATTGTTTATGTGCTTTTACTATTAACCCTTTGATATATTTATCTTCGAATATTTTTATTATTTCAACTATTCATGTTATTGCTGTTGTGTATTAGTCAGTAAAAAAAAAGCCCATTTTTGTTTTTTCGCTCAATATCTTTTGACTCATATGACAAGTGCTATTTAAATAAAGCTTGACTGAATGATTGATTGATTTTACTGTATGTTTGTAATTTTACTTTTAAATTGTACATTTATGGAATACAAAGCAATTTAACATATAAACCATGCAGGGGTTCCTCACTCCACCTGGGCCTTCTTGTCATGTTTCACTACAGACAGTTTATCTTACTGAGCTAAACATTTTTACAACTGTTGGAGGACAAACACGTAGAAATATTCAGTATTTAACCTTTGGAGGGAGGGACCTGGCCCCTGGATTAGATATCAGATTTATAGACGGGACAGGATAAACACTGAAGTCTTTGTTCTTGATCTTTGGTTCATTGTTCTTCCGCAGAATAAACAGATTCAAAATGAACAAACTAATTCTTAGTATATACCTTAATTACATCCCATTTCATCACACAGCATCACAGCCATCCAATTAAACCTGATACTGAGCCTGGGGCTAAAATGAGTCGGTCTCACACCAAAGTCGTTGCTGCACTTTAGACCTTTTCAGACTTTTTTTTTTCGTGAAGCTGAAGCGGAAATCCTCATCCACCTTCACAGTAAAAGTCCTGACAGAATAAGCCTTGCAATTTTGCGACATCTGTCACCGTTAAACAAATCAAAAGCTTACATGCACACTAAAATTGCATGAAAGAAATCCACATCTCTTGACACTTTCTTTCTTTCTTTACAAAAGAAGCATGTTAGCATGCTGCTCTGCAGCACAGGAGAGGAAACTGTGATAACTGTAATTCACACGAGCAGAACACTGATAAAAAATTATCTGTGAGACTAATGAAATAAAGCATAGTACAAGCAGGAGTTTAAAAAAAATCAAACGACATCAGCCGGCTGTGTTGCTGTCAGTGTACAAAGAGCAACAGGGAAAGCAACACAACTGGGATGTAATTATGGAGATTCCTTCAAAAGTGAACACCTGATTCACAAGACAGAGAAAGTTCTGCTTCAGGTGGTCCACTGTTATTTTCCAGGAGTGGGGGAAGCTGAATGCACCTCAAGAGCAAACACTGCTGAAAAGGTGAAATCTCCTGTATTTTATGCAGAAAAAATAAAATAGCAGGGCGCATGTGTACTGCTGAGAGTGCCAATCAGGAAACGCAGATCCGTAAGCAACAACTCGATGCGGGGTTGTGTACCTGACACAAGCAATCTTGTTTCCACAGAAATCACTCAGTGCTTTACATGCATATTAGCTGCAACAATAAAAGGCAGCCGCAGGGAAACATCAGTCTGAACTTAAACTGGCAATTTTCTTTCTCTCCAACAGGCAAAACTGCTAAATCTGAGCAGAAGCAATATTTAATGTAATGTGTAGATGCTCTTTTTGTTGCATTTATCATCACCTTCAGGGCCAGGAGGCAGGGGGAGGGTTCAAGGTGATGCAAATGGAACTTTCTGATATAATTATTACTGCAGACTGTGTTTCTTTTCTTTTCTTTTCTTTTTTTTTAATATATCATTCTGAATTCAAAACAGCCTGAAAAGATGAACATCTCCACCGAGGTGCCTGCGTCTTCAAATTGTTTGCACAACAAATGTTTCCTGGGTGTGTTGTTGATGGCAGCTGTGGGACCTGACAGTGACATAAGATTCCATGGTGGACCTGTTCCTCATGCTGTTCACACACACGCACACACACACACACTGACAGCTCCGGGAAATCACGGTGATGATGAATAAACCCCTGAGTGACAGAGGAGGTAAGAGGCAAACTCTCCCGCCCACACTCCGTCCCGTACAGGAATGATACGATGATGTTCGTCTGTGGACAACTGATGGCGTGTTCTCATTAAGTGCAATGTGAGGAGACACTGAGACACTAAGTGTTGTTTTCTCCTACAGGTGTCGTCTCCGTGGAGACAGGCTGCAGACAGACGCAGCAGAATCAGCCTCCGCAACAGAAACTGATAGCAATGGTGAGTTTGACATGAGCAACTGCACCACTGACAAAAGTGCAATAATGACTGGCGGGAGGCCAGGACAGTGAGAAGTGGACGAGTAGGGAACAATCCCATTTCTACCTTTCAGCCCTCTGCCTTATAGCCCCACCCCTCCGTTTTGCACGTTCAAGTCTGATAAAGATTTTTCAGAACCACACTACACTCAAAGGGGGTATGATACAGTTCCCACAATACTCCAGTAGAAACACACACATGTAGAAGTTTCCACCATTAATTGGAATTTTTAAACTACTATTGATTGATTGTTTGCTGATTTTCACAATAGCCCCACATTTTTACCTATTTTCATTTCTGATGCAGCGGTCCGAAATCTAACAGTTCCACAGAAGAGAACTAGTTGACATTTTTACCACTCACCTGATATCAGTGCATCCTTACACAGACGATGACATATAAGATGAGTAGCGGTGTCTCTATTCATAATTGAGTATTTCCACGCCTTGTTTGGATACCTACATTATTTATGTACCTTGTAAAATGATTTCTTGGAAGAAAGGGGCAGCTCCTTTCTGCTCCGTTTCATTCTGGAGTTGCACTTTTTTGCTTTTTATATTAAACTGATTTCATTTTTAATTTTCTTGTAGATCTCTCTCTTTTCTTGTAGATTCTCAAAATACAATAGTATTCATTTATAAAGAGCTTTTAGTAATTCTTTGATTCTGCCAGAATTCAGATAGAGAAAATGTGGAGTCTCAGAAATGAAATTACATGGGTAATAATTTCCGCATGAAGATTAAAAATCAAAACACTAAACAGTCATACAGTCATAGCTGTATAGAGAGGAGCACACTCGCCAGACTGATTTGTATCAGTCAGTGTTTTTTACTGTCCCAGAATGAACACCAGTGTAATAAAATTAATGTCTGTGAGGATGACATGAGTCTAGCAAACATTTACAGTCCCCTCTTGCCTTGTACCACTCGGATCAGTGGACCATTCCTGTTTCATACTGTATCAGAGAAATGTGGAGGACGCCACATCAATCCAACCAAAGTGTATAACCCATACTATACAACTGGAGTATAGTTAATAAAAAAAAAAAAAAAAAAAAAAACAGATTAACAGTGCATCAACATGGCTGCAGGTCCATCACCATTGGAAGATGCCTCTTAATTAAACCTAATTTGCAGAGACAAGTGAGTTTGCTCATTTGAAAGCAGCAATGAACAAATGAACAAATCAGGACATGGAAAAAAAACTCATGTGGTGATGAGAGTCATGATGACGTAAGGATTTCCAGATTTTATTTCTTTAAGCCTAGAAAAACTGGAGTTAAAGCAACATGTCTAAATTCTGTTTACATGAGGAGCCAACAATATTAACTAGAGACAGTGAATGCAGCAGCTTACCTGGAGCCAAAACAGGTCCGATGAATCCTAATCTGCTGTCACACTGAACTGTGTCAGAAAAACACGCCTTGAGAGGGAAGGACAAAGGTGGCACTGGACCTCAGGACACCTGTGTTTAAGACAAGATAGGACAAGTAAATATATTTGAACCTCACATCAACACTAAGGAGTGTGTTTTCACCAACTAGCCCAGAGCACAAAATAACCAGGAGAAATAAGAACAAAAAAAAAAAAGAAAAGTACATCACTGTTTTCATGCTCCCAGTTTTCATCCCACATACGTTGATTTTCTCCAGCAACATCATCACCTTCTCGTTAGACTCACCCGAGGACACCAAAACTGCAGTGAATTCACTTCCTCAAATTAATTCAATTTCAGCACAAACAGGTGGAAGCTCGCATCTGATACTCCCTAGGATTAAACCCAAAGATAATAAAGAGCCATCAAACATTCATTTTACCTGAGCTCTGCCATATTTTATCGCTGCAGCTCATGAGAAGGAGAAAAAAAAAAACAACCCACAGATCTACAAAGGGTTGTAGAGATAATGCGTGTGTACAGTATGTGGCCGTGCATGTCTGTTTGTATGGATGTGTAGGCTGTGTGCGCAGTGGCTGCTGTTTCTCATAAGCAGCAACTCACAGCGACAGAAAATCAATAAAAACACTGTTATTGTTCGTCAAACAATATTTCCCTGGCCCTGATGAATGTCTGTGCATTGGGGTTTTCGCAGTGTGGAGCTGTCAGACAGTGAGCTTACACAGAGCTGCCAGGATGTGGCACAGACACTGGTATTATGAGTTTATAGGGGAAGGAGATATGATGTATTGTAGAGCACTGGTGAAGAAGACAGTCATAAACCGTAGTTGGAATAACTCCATTAAAATGAAGCGTCGGGGGCGTCGGGTGGCTGAGTGGGTAGAGCAGGCGCCCCATATGCAGAGATAGTCCTCGCTGCAGCCGGCCCCAGATCGACTCCAGCATCGGGCGGCACTTGGCTGCATGTCATTCCCCCTCTCTCTGCCTCCCCATTGCCTGTCTCTCTCAACTACACTATCAAATAAAGGCAACAAGGCCAATAAATAAATAAATAAAATGAAATAAAATTAACTGTCAGGAAACAGTCAGAATGGCGGTTTCTCAACTCGTCTTTCCCTGAACTCAGTGCATCTGCACAAATACCTCTGACAAACACATTACAACCCTGAATATCTTTTCTTTTCTTTTTTTTTTTAAATACACAACTTCCTGTTTCAGGGGTGATACAGTAGTTTACAAAGTTTGGTGCAGACGTCTGATTGAAACACTCAAAAAACCCTTATTGGGCTTCCTCCACCCTGTATAATATCTGACTTGTCAGACTCTTTGGCTTTGCTCCCCAAACACAGATCTGTGCACCATCCACTGCTACAGTTATCTGCAACACAGCCTAAAGTTCTGGGGCCACATGCATAAATAATGTGTACACACAAAAAACATGTGTACCTTTCAGGATGACCACCACAATGTCCTAATTAAAGAATTGAATAATCTCCAAGGCTTTGGTTCTTAGTCTTAACATTGTGATAGTTTGAGTCTTTTGGTTCTGTTTTCTCTGGGGTACTGAACAGGAATCTCACCAAGCCTTTACAATAGTTATGAATGGGCATTAAGGTGAACAGAAGGTGGCTTTATATGCAGGAAAACATGATGACCACACAGCCTGTTTCGTCCCAATCACATGCTAAGAATCTAAGTAAGTCTTTCATGTTGCCCTCCTCTTCCAAGAACACAAGGACACAATGGTGCTGCTCCTGATCTACTTCCTTGGCAGTGAGGAACCATGGTCTGAGCTGAGCCACTAAAAGCTTCCCCTGTCTTCCAGCACAAGCTCTTCGGTTAGTGTTTCAACTTTCCCGTTGAAACACACCGTACGGACCCTTCCAGTGTTGATTGAAAAAAATCTGCAGGCCTTTGATAAAGGGCCAGTACAGATCGAGTCAAATCAAAAATCAATCGATCAAATTATCTTTTTAAGAAAAGTTTCTGTCTCTGCTTCCCTCGTCATAGGTTAGTTTTTGTTTCTTTTTGGCTTTTTCCAGTTTGTTGTTAGCAATTCAATCAGCAGTTGCATATCGAGATGTGTCAGAGCCACCTAGGTTTGGGTTCAGCTCATTGTCCCTTCACATGGGGGTGGACAATGTAAGTGGTATAGTTTGGGAAACAAGCAATGAAGCCAAGTAAACATGTTCACAACATTGTGAATTATGCAGAAGCAATAATGCCAAACCTTGGAATAATGAAACTAGAGATGAGTCACTGACTTTGTTTGAACCAATGCAGCATTTAGGAGTGTCACAGCGGTGAGGCAAAGAAACCTCCTGCTCTGCAGTACTTGAAGTCAGTTTTTATTCACACTCACACAATTCGCAAATTCATATTATTGTACCTCATATATTAAAAGGTAACTTAAAGGTTTTGCATTTTTTCTACAAAAAAACAAACAAAAAAAACAGTGAATGAATATAAAATGAATGAATATAATAGAAAATAATCCTGAGACCTTTTTACAAATGTTGGAAAAAAAAAGGTTTTACCTGCTTTAGAGCCACAAACTCAGGAGTGAAAACAAGATTTTTTTTTCCTATTATTTGCTTCTTAGGGCTTCCGTACTGTATGATTGATGATGAACCAGTTTGTTTCAGAATCATATCTGGGGCAAATGTCATTTTCAACACTTTATGAGTCACTGTGTTGGACTATGAGGCTGCAACTGAATCATCCACATGATGCACTGCATTTATGGTTGAATTAATATGCTGTTGTTGTGGTTTGGTAGCAGGGGCCTTTACTGTTAGACTGCCACCAATTTATGTTTGAGCCACAAATCATTTTATTTACAATACATGGTCCAATATCACATCATAAATTTGCCTGAGGAGGTTTTACATCTGTACAGAGCACGACCTCCATTTACTGACCGTTAATTCACTTTAACAGGAGGAAAAAAAAGAATAAGAAGATAGGAGGAGCAACGAGGGAGAGCCTATATAACACATGAACACGCAGCAGATTTAATCAAAGATGATTCAATGTTTTATTTATTGTGCTTCATTCGTTAACAGATATTTAGACTGTGTTTCAAAATCTGTGCATTTGTTACCGTCAAATAATGACGACAACGATCAGCCTGATAAACTGTTATAAAGCGAAGACGTTTCTAAAACTGTGTTACTCCACATTCTGTAAGTCGTCTGCTGCCTGAGTGTGAGCCAATAAAATTTTTGCTCAGTTGGGTGAATTGGCCACAAATGAAACCAAACTATGTCACCGAGTTATTACAAAAGTACCAAAACCGAACTATTTCATAATTCAGTGTGGTCTCTCCCGTCAGTAGCATTGAAGTCCTGAGTAAAAATATGTCTTATATTTTTATTGATGTTGTAATTTTTCTCCACTTCTACAAACCTGTAATGCAGAAGAAGTCAAGGGGGTTGTTACATGCAGTAAAAATGGGATAGACATGGCTGGGGCACTTCAGTGATTTTTGTACCTTTGAAACACTTTTTGCAGCTCATGTGTTGTCAGACTGATGGTGTTGTTTTCAGGACTGGTAGAAGTGTTTGCATCTGCTTTCTAAAGTTCCAGTGTATTGAATCTCAGGGCCACCGTAGTTTTATGTGTAGGAGTCATTTATGCATCTGGCCCCTGGTGTTTGATGAACATAATGAAGATGCTTTTACTGCAGAGAAGGGGGAAATGGGACAAAGGACGACACTCAGGTCCCAAGTTAATTTACTGGACTCAATACAGGATAACAACCACATCTTTCCCTGTAAGAACACTCTGCATGACACAATGGAAATATCCATCCCATCTATCCTGTAATGACTCCTCAGCAAAGGTCATCATCCTCCACAGTTTAATTAACACTGTTGATCCAAGGTTTTTTCCACACACGAGCAACCGACGAGTTGATTCACATCCACAACCACCATCTAAAATGCGTCCACAGGCTTTCCAGCTTTCAAGCTATAAGCCATACTGCAACCATACACAGACCTTTAATATGTGAGTCAAAGCCTCATTGACCTGTTCGTTCCCCAGTGGCCAATATTCAGCCCATCCTGGTGATGGAGAGTTACAGCTTGCTGACAGCAGAAAGAGACCAGTCGATCTCCTCAGAAGTCTCTCAGGGCTCTTTGGTGATCTTAACTCAAAAGTGATGCCAAAGCAGCGCACCAGCAATACACACACCCCAATGTAGCCAAATACATGTTAAACTTATGCTATAACAAGACAACAGACTGAATGAATGAGTTAAACGGTTGAAAGAAATGTTGCACAACCTCAGATCTTATTGGGGGAACTGAAGTGTATAGGATCCTGTTATCTTCAAACAGTCCATAAATCCTCAGCGCAGTCGAAATAATTTATTTTTCCAGCACGAGCATCACACAACCAGATGATGACTTTTACTAGAAAGAGATTACTTGTTTGTAGATAGTAGAGTAATTTTAATTTTAACATTAGAGCAATTTCTATGATCAGCACTGTTACGTCTTCACTTCAGCTGCACACTCACCACCACAAACACATAAAGGCTTTACTTTTGTAAAAAGCAGCAGTCGTGAGCCTCCGTACATCAGCAGCTGTTATTAGGTGGAGTCAGTGGACAATAACCTCAGTGACCCACATGAGGCTGCGCTGTGTCTTTAAGAGCTATGGTCAATTGGCGATGCACCAATCTGTGAAATCACCCTAATCCGCCCATTCACCCTTCATCTCACTGTGATCAATGGTTACTTATGGGCAAAGGGGAGCTGAGGATGGAGGGATGGTATTGATGGTCATGGAGCCCCGTCAATAAATTGATCGCTGTAGTTAGGGCGTTCAAGCTTAAAGATCTGCTACTTTTGTTGATTAAGGGGATTTTACATTTCTCTTCAGATGTATTTCAAATATTAACTTAATTTATTCAACTTGCAAAATAGACTCACCAACAGCTCAGAAATCTCTCTGCAGGTCACTGAACCTACAACGAGACAATTAATATGAATAATAACACACACTCCCGCCGAAGCTTTAATGAGCTGAATGATTTAAAGATCAAATCTGGCCATCCTCTATATTCTATTAAATCTTTTGCAATGCCTTCTTTCACTAATATTAATATTTTTGAACGCCAGAGGTCACACAATTGGCCAGGATCCAGATGAAGATTTCCGATTTACGTGCTAACATCGAACGTCACACTTCACACAACTATTATTGAACAGCAGGTCTGAAATAACCAATGCCTGTTGGACCAGTGACAGTTAAATCAAATAGTGATTGAAATAAATTTTATTTACATTGCAGGCTTTTGGACCAAGATGCAGAACATGAGTCCGGGGACACTGATCATTGACGGACCTAGCTGGTGCGCTTTTGTTCATTGTCTCTTCACTTTAGTTGTGAAGACAGCAACCTTGGTTTATCACAATGTCATTATAAATACTGTAAATATTCACTGTAAGCTTAGCATTAGTCTTTAGTTGGGTCGGTCACTTTTGTGAAGTGTCTGCAGAAACACGTTTTGTGGTACGTGTTGATGAATCAAGGAATTTGTTCTGCACATTTGTGTCTGTGCATATGCCTTCTTAAATTGTAGTGTGCTGAGCTTTCAAGGCCACCGTACACATGAAACCAGCACAAAAGACCTGGGTCAGGTCTTGATAATCTATGGTGTGGACGTCATCTAACTGAGTGATACAAGGTTGTTGCTGAAGATGTAGTTTAGTGCATATGACTCCACCTTGACACTGGAGCAGCCACATGATGAAACGATTCACTCTCCTGTATTGTGATCCTCACAAACCCTGACATTGCATCACTGTAGGCACCAGTGGAAACACAGTTGTTGTTGACAACCTTCACTTCTTAACACCAGCAGTCAACAGAGAAAGTTTTGTTTGCAGCCTTCGTGTGGAATCAGAAACTGACTTTATCACAAGAGACAGACTCAAGCCTGAGATTCAGAGTGGATGGGGAAAAAAATCTATATCTCAAGATTTCAGCATTAAAACCTTTGTAAAAACCGAATGCAGTCCATCCTGCCTCCCATAACCCCTCGTATATGTCTTTAGCTTGTGGGACCATTTAACTTGAACTTAATGTATTATTAGCCCCAGGAAAGAAAATACAGAGCCCTTCTTGTTTTGCCACTCCCTCCTGGTATCAAGGACAAAGAAGTAATAGCATTTTAGGGGGAACACAGTGTGCATGAGGGAGCTGAGAAAGCATTTCTGCCTTGCAGGACAGACGGGCCGTATGGGGACAGTGGGCAAGAGAAAAGCACTCATCATCCATGTAAACATGTTATTCTACAAAGCAGCACAATCTTTTACATTACAGTTGTATCTGATCTGAGTGTGAAGACCCCTGCTGCTGTATTAGAAAGGAAACGTGTCCTTTGACATTCAGGAAATTCTGTGAGTGCAGCTGTTTGAATATAAAACTGGGGTCTGAGGGAAATGTCCTCCAGCTGAAAGGGTTTAGAAACTCCGCCACCGCTGCTGAACGACACTCGCCCGAGCAGCGACAATATTTCTCTTCTTCACATAAAAGGTTGCCAATAACATAAACTAATAGCTTTCCAAAAAAAACAAGATTTCAACAATCATGTCAGGCTCTATCTGTAAAATAGGAGCTCCTTGGGGTAAACGGACCTCGTTCTCCTCTCAGGTTTTATGTTCCTTCTGTGATCCTTAATAAAGAGGGATGGAGCGCCCAGTGGTGTTTTTGAATGATGTTCTCCTTGCAAACCTACGTGCCCTTCATTGTGTTCACCCTGCGACCGAACTCAGAAGGTCCCGATTAAATGAAAACTCTGCTACACAAATATGAAGTCACCTCGCTGCAGTCCTCAAACAAGCTTCAGTTGAAACTGAAGTTGCTTTTCTTTCCATTGTCCTTCAGGTAGTTCGTGCGTGATGATTCACATGGGAGGAAAATGAAGAGTGTCATTGTCTTTAATCCAATAACAGGCACAAGTAGAAGTTGTTTAGATGTGTAGGTACTTAAACTTAAGCTTGAGGCTTTTTATGAATATTGTTGTTGTACCAAAGATTTGTGTTACAGGAGGTAAGAGGAGGATACAACTGTTTATTAGTATCTTAAAATGTCTTCCTGTCTGTGCTGGACTATGAAAGACAAAAATAAACGTTATTTTTAAAGGCTATTTTTTCAAAGGCTGGTGATTTTGTCCCCTAAATTTTCACTCCACTTTTTTTTTTTTTTTAACTTTTCCTGTGTTTTATTTTGAAGTGCTGATTTATAAAAAAGAATATAAAAACCATCTGGAGCTCCGGTAACAACAGATCACTGTCAGCCAATGTTTTTAAGAACCCTTAAACAACTGTGAACTTCTGCTTTAGGTTACACATCTTGTGTCGACATGCTCAACAATATGTTGATTTGCCCTCTCTATTAATCCATTGGATCACATTGGATCCATCCAGCTCTCTGTCCACACTCTCCATGCCGGAAACGATTACCACGCGCAAAACCCTCATTTAAATAAATGTGGTTTGCGCATGTTGTCATTTAGCGGGTTACTCTTAGCGGTCACCCGTCCTGCGTGTGCTAACCAAACACTAACCACGAGCATGCAATTTAGTGCCCTTTATCTGGGATCTTAGTGAATCAGGCCATAGGTGTACCCAGAGTCAACTGACAGAGGATATTAATAAGTCTTTTATTCACACCTTTATTTCAGCCTATAAGACCAGTTAACCCACTGTGGGCCTCTCTCTTGTGTGTAATGCGCAACAAAAGCTCATCAGACAAGTGCTCTACATCTATAATGGTTTCCATGGGAAGCCGAACAAGTCATGAAGATGGCTGCTTTACCCCCGACTGCCTCCAGTTTCACCTCCTCTCCTGCTCTGTTTAGTTTCTGTGCTTTTACTGAGCATTGTTTATTGTTACCAACTCACTGTATCACTGTTGAAAAGGTGATAATTTCACATACAAATGTTCACCACTACAGCCTCACTAATAATTAGGTGTACCTAATAAAGTGGTCATTGAGTGTATTTGCCCACTCTGATCCTTCTGCCAAAACATCAAGCTTCCTTCTAGTAAATCAATTCTGTTTAACACTTAACCCAAAATTTGAACTCCTGCCAACCGACAGCTCTGCTAATTCCAGTTTAGACCACAAATCTATCCACTATGATTAGAAAAATAATCCCTTTAATAAGTGACCTGCTTACGCAGATGACATATTGAGCATGCTCAGCATGATGCATTACAAAAAATTTTCAATCGTTCCAAGTATCTTGCTGCGTTAATTAATACACAAACTGGTACACATCCTGCAAACGAAGGGAGGATCAATGTACAATACTGCATAATGAGTACAAGCCGTATAATGACTGCTGGTTACTTTCCCTTTGAACGTATGTCTGAATGAGGTTGCGGTCTGCAGAGCATGAATAGTTGATGTGGCCTGAGTCTTGCACACTAAAGGGTCTCAGAAACATGGGTGCCCCAGTTTCTGCTTCTCTATTATGGAGCCCATCTCCAAACCAAAGATACTGAGGTGGACTGACTGGGGTGCAGCGGTCTGGTCCACAATGAGCCATCTGGGCGGTGACCGACATGGTCCAGGGGACCTTCCACACAATCACAAAATGTTGTCGTGTCAAACAAAAACTTAATCAAAGCGATGATATCTCAGGAGGCCACACTGCCCACACAACCATTCAACAATTCCCACCACAGCCTCTGCTCTTCTTTGTAAGGCTACTATATTCAAATCCAAACACACAGCCCAGACTTGAAAGGCATTTATGTCTTAAAGTACAGTCACAGAGGAGGGGGTGAAGGAGGCGATGAGCTTTTATCAAGGTCTGCAAGAACAAACAACTGATGCAAACTCCCGACACCCCCGGCAGGAACTTTTCTCCCGAGGGAGCCGCGATGTCGGCTGCGTAATTCATGAGTGAAGCCTGTCAGGAAACTGAGGCGCTGTGAGGTTATTTCTGAAGCCCAGGCGCAACTCACACAACTCACCCTGTGTAATTTGTCAGGGAAGCTGCCCCCCCCCCCTCCACCCACCTTTACATTGATTAGAAGCCTGAGTACGGTGCTGATTAAGCACAAGGCTTTAAAGGTTCAATCAGGAATGTATCTCTCCGTATAGATTTTGTGTAGACTTGCATAGTATGTTGTGGAACTATTTGACTTTGACTGAAAATACTACTTTTGAAACTTCCTAGAGCCATCATGAGCTAAAGCTGAGTGCCACATGCTACTCCCCATGAGACACAGAACTGCACTGTTAATGTCTCTGTGCATAAATGGGCAACATGCACCAGGAGATACACACTCTTTAACATCAAATTATTATCTGTCAATAATCTTGTCTCGTATTAGCATAAAGGTCACATGATTTGGTTCAGGATATGTGATGTTGTTTAGTCAGTATCCCCCAGGTAAAAAAAAAAAAAAAAAATGTGTATCAAATTGGAAGCAATGTAAATATTGATTACAAAAACGTATATTATCATGCAAAGTTATGTACAATACAACAGTTATACTTGCTATAATACTGTTTTGCATCGACGTTAAGGTTGCAGTTGCACTTATAGTAGAAAGAAGAAGACAATGCACTCCAATTTTAGACAAAAGAAAGTGGTTGTTATGCCTAGATGAACAGACATCTCCTAAAAACAAAATTCCACACCAAATTATTGTTTTGTGGATGTGCTTTATGAGTGTAAATGCCTTGTTTCTTTTGTTTTTGAAAGGTTTTTGGGCAGTCGCTACTTCCTGCACAAAGCTGAACTGGTAAAACTGAATTAAATCAGTTCAAAAACTAAAATGTATCATGTCAATGACCAGGAAAAACAATAATGCAGAATTTCCCCCATCAAATTAAATAGTACTATGTTTACCATTTTGAGGCCTAACAGGGCAATGTATCCTGGGAGATACAATTCATAAAATCCAAAATATACAAGATATTTTTAAAAAATCAAAGGGAATGTTTTACTTTGGTTCAAACCGGCAAGCGGTAACATTAAATTATTTTTTACTATTCATTTTCCATTCCTGCTTGTTTAAGGGTTAAGATGACAACACAATGTAGTTTGTGCATCAAAGGGATACTTCATCCAAAATCGATAATTGACTAATTTTCTACTCACCGTTATGCCAACAAAGGGTTTGGGGAACTTTCAAAACATTTACTTAACTGGAGCTACTGCTACAACAAGGCTACAGACCGAGATCAAATAATTTTTTCCCAAACAACTTTTGTGTCGGGGCTTCAGGACACTTGGGTCAGTACGGACGAGCAGTATGGAGGTATTTGGATGTTTCATAGTGTGTGTTTTTGGATGATTTAAAAGTGAGCACTATCCACCGCCATTATATGAAAACCCGTTCCTAGTCGGACCGCCCCTGGAACTCCAAAAGCATTTTGATAACTCCAAAAGTTTTCCAAACCCTTCTTTGGCATGACGGTGAGTAGAAAATTGGTGAATTACCAATTCTGGGTGAAGTATCCCTTTATCATGAAGAAATGTTGCAACAATCTGAATTCTCTTCAGGTTGAGTCAACATACAAAAAGTGTGTTTTATATCTGCTCATAAACTGTGAGGAAGAAAAACATCTAATGTGTGTGAAGGAGCCGACAGAGTGAAACCTGGCCCTTTGTGGAAACACTAAATTAATATGAATCAAAGAAACTCAGTCACAGGTTGGGGGAGCAAATACAATCATCTATAAGGTTAAAGGCAATACTATAGAAAAGCATGTGTGTCAATCTGCGTGCATTTCTCCAGAGAGTAGATGGTCTTTGGTTCTAAAAACCACAAATATATCTTCCTATGGATCAAGACTTCAAATACAACACAAGTTAACAGGAAATCCTTGTAGCTGCAGAAATGTCAATAAGGGGAGCCTGATGGAGTTCAGGGTATTAGCTATTTAGCTGCTATTTTCTTTGACATTACAGAAAAGCATTAAATGTCAGGCAACACTCACAGTACAAATGTAACAGAAGACAGGTCTCACCAGAACTGAAACAAGCACTGCCAGTAGAAGATGGATTTCCATTAACGTTTGAGCAGAATGCCATGGCTCTCAGACGGTACAACAGCGCATTATAGCCATTGTAAGTTAAAAAAGAAAGAAATAAAGAAATAACTGGAAGAGCAAAAGTAGTGAGTAAAGCCTCCATAACCATCTGGACAAAATAACAAGCATTTCCCTGTTGCTAAATACAGCTGAAAAGCAGAGTTTGATCTTCAACTAAAAAACATCAATGTGCTCTCCATTCGTCCAGTTTTTTTTTTTCTGTAACTGCGATGGTCTTTGCACAGACATCTCAAACATCATACCTGAAAGTTACTGACATTTCTATGAACAGAACATACATCAGCAGGCTGAATTATGTTGTTTCTCTGCAGCTACATCAAGGTCTCTGTTTAAAAGCCGCACAGGAAGTCATTTGTTCATTGTCACCTTCAATATGTGAAAATCTCCACTGCAGCAGAGGGATACTGTCAAACACAAGCAAACATACACAAACAACATATAAACAAACAGAACATAATTTAGTGTTTACTTCTGCATGAGGAATGTAAGTGATGCAATACTTTTTCTATTGCATTTGAATTTGTTGAACGGTTTCCCATAGCACCGTGACTTTTGCCATTGCTGTGCAATATTATTACACACATGGGTGACAAGAAGTTATTTACAATTACAATGCAAATGTGTGTCCAGTGTACAGTTTCATTGTTGTGTTCAGTTTGTCCTTCAAACACCAAATCTGTTGCCTTTGACCATGACAAAGCAAAGCCTATTTGCAGTGGCATGGTGCAACAACACAACACAACACAACACAACACAACACAACACAACACAACACAACACAACACAACACAACACAACACAACAACAGGCTTTTACAATGAGTCACTTTGTTCTCCAGGTCTCAAAAGGCCGATCAGAGTCAAAGGCCTTGGAAAGACAAACACA
>OMNW01014140.1:0-13883 GCA_900303245.1 Selene dorsalis
AAATACATAAAACAGCATGATGAAAGAGTAGAACAAAAAAAAAACATACAATATATAGAATAGACACAACATATCACAAATGTGCAGGAGAAACAACAACAACAACAAAAAACCTTAAGGGCTTGTCAAGTGGTCCTCCTAGAGCAGGCATGTCAAACTCATTCCTCAAGGGCCGGTGTGGCTGCAGGTTTTTGTTCCAACCAACCAAGAACACACAGTTTGACCAATCAACTGTCTGAAGACTGAGATCAGTTGATTAAATGAGTGACGTCTGGTGTGCTGCTGCTTGGTTGGAAAGAAAACCTGCAGCCACACCGGCCCTTTGTGGAATGAGTTTGACATCCCTGTCCTAGAGACAAACACTCAGCATGAAAATAAGAGGTACATTATGTGTAAAGCATCATAAAACAGTTAAGAAAAATAATCTCAAAGTTATTTTGTGATGTAGTGGAAGCAGGTGGTTATGTACTGCTCAACTGGGCCAATAAAAAATGAATTATTTGCTTCTTGAAAGTGTAGGAGGTTTAGCATGAAGTCCAATGAGTCCGTGGACAGCAGCAGTGCATTATCTGAATGGTGTTGGACGACTTCTCCACAAAAGAACTCCTGACACTACTGCCCCTTAAGACAACAGTGAGGGGAGCTGACATCTATGACATGGTGAAGATCTTCTTAGTGGCGAAAAAGGCCCCTTTGGAAAAGCTGGTGTCAGTGACTACTGATATCACGTACCAATCCTTCTGCTGATGCCCGTAAATTGGGCACAGCACGCAGCAGGTGACAGTGATAGAGGAGGAGGCAGAGAAGTGTACTCAGAGTTCATTGTGTGAATCATGGCCACAGCTTGAGAAGTTTTCAAGTTTCTAAACGAGTCCTCAGTGAACAATTACACGTTCTGACTCTTACTCTGCAACCCCAAAACGAAGCTGCTCACAACATCCAAGACGTCAAACACAAATTTAAGGACACACACATTCAGGTACTTCCCAAAGGTAACACAACGATCGCCAGTGTGTGTGTGTTTAGGTGTGTGCGCTTGGGCATTTAGGCAGGAAGAGGTAGGACAAATGAGAAGACAGGAGAAGCTGAAGTATAACTATGGGTTATGTTTCTCAGAAGTATTATTTGTGCGTTTTTTTTTTAATAGATTATTGAAGTGAACATTTGCATCTGTTTGTCTTACAGTTTTATTGATCACTAGATAGCACGACTTGGAATGAAAAAAAAAGTAGCCTTGATGTAGTTAAGCTACTTTTGTCATTTTATTGTAGCTTAGCTTGCTACATTTATTTAGTGGGTAGCTTCAGTGTAGTGAAGCTTTATTTAATGTAGAATAACTTGTAGCTTAGCTCACGACATTTTCCAAGTAGCTTGCCCAACACCGGCTCAATGATACTGGGTGGATACTGATTTTGCATTTTTGAAATGTGAGCTACAAGGCAAAAGTAAGACTGTCACTGACAGAACACATTTAAAGTTAAGATGAACCATTTTTTTCTGTTGCATCGTCTAGTTCTCTTTTTTCGATCCTCTCATCTGCTTTTAAAATTAATGGGTTTGATTCTTGTGTCGGATATCGTGTACACGACTCTTCCAGTGACGACACTCCGGCCAATCAGTGGAAGGCAGTTGGTTGGCATCATGTTTTAGTATTGCCTCGGCTCGCTTGGAACCCAGGCTGAGGCGTTACCAAAAAAAGTTGGATCCTTAAAGTTGGATCCAGTCCTTAAAGTTGGATGGGTTCCCCTGATGTAGTCAGACCACAGATTCTGTATTGGATTGCGGTCTGGGTTTTAACTAGGCCATCCCAACACATATGAATTTTTCTCCCTCACCAAATTGAATGACTTCATTGTCCTGCTTGCTTGATGCTGCCTTTTGCTCTGTGGTGTTGCAGACTCTGGGGCTTTTCTGAGCGGGTATATCTGTGCGTTAGTGGGAGATAACAGAGTTTTGTTTGTTGGTAATTAGGGTTAAGGACATGTATTACCTTAACCCAACACAAGTTTCACCAAAAACCCCCCACACACAGGAAATAGTCTTGTACTCCCTGATTATGCTATGAAAAAGACTTAAATGAACGACTGAATCAATTAGTGCACAAAATCACCACCACAAGAAAGCAGTCTGAGTCTAGTCCAGTATGAAGTGGTGTCCAGTCCTGGTGGCTGCTGGACGTGGATCTGTACAGCGGGGAGGTGGGGAGGTGATGGAATGATGAGATGGTTATGATCCAGACTGGGAATGCAAAGTGTGAAACAGACGTCTTCAGCAATGGTGACAACAACACAAGGATTAACATGTTACTTATTTTCTTTTACAGCAACTTCCAACTTTGTTGCTCCGATGCTCTCAGCACCCGTCTGACTTCCTCCTCACTCACTCTGCCATAGAATGTCTGATGAAGTCGGGGCGGGGGGTTTAAAGTCGGCGCCATAACATGGACAAATCATCACCGAACAGCACACCGAGGGGTGGTGCCAAGGCTTGGACATGCCAGGCTGTCATAAGGTGGACTTAATTTAACTAATTATGTGACCTCTTAAGATAATAAGTAGCACCAGAACTTAGTTAGGAGCTTCATAGCAAGGGGGGTGAATACAAATACACACACTGATGTTCAGTTTTGTAGTTTTTAGAATTTTTGAAAATAAGTTTTTATTTCATTTGACTCCATCAACTTGGACAACTTTGTGTAGATCCACCACATAAAATCCAAATGAAAATCCCTTTAACAAAACAGGAAAAAAGTGAAGAGGGTGAACACTATACAGTCTATACAATATCTGTGTCATTTCTGTCATATCCATAAAATATCCCTTTTACTCTAAAAATGCATTTTGCAAGAATTGAATAGAATCTTGATGCTAATAAATCACATTTAATGTCTAATATATTCTCCAGAACTGATCAGAAGCTTGTCCTCTCGGGAGGTCACAGGGTCACAATGAGCCATGAAACCAGTTAGAATTCATTTTCATGGAGTGTTAGTAACGGCCACCACAGTAATGGACTGTGATTGGTTCTTCACATGCTTTCACACTGACATGTGGCGGTGAGGACTCTCATTGAGTGCTGACAGTGAGAGACCAGCGTGGTGCACATAGACAGGAGGGCTGAACGTTAATTCACTTGACATGACACCATATCCTTCATGCTCTCCTTGGAGGTTACAGATTCTTCTGTTAGATAAACCTTTCATTGAAGTCTGATATTGAGTTCGGCAGCTAAATTATATTTATCTTAATGACATCAAATGTGAGCATGAATGTGTTTGTTTTCTGTCAGCCCTGTGATAGACTGGAGACATGTCCAGGGTGTATCCCGCCCCTACCCTATGTCAGCTGGGATTGGCTGCAACTTCCCCACAACGCTGCATGGATAAGTGGGATGGATGGATGGATGGATGGATGGATGGATGGATGGATGGATGGATGGATGGATGGATGGATATTGACATTACTGTTGGGTTGAGGACCCTTTTGTGACTCAGAAAAAACCTGTCATTATTATTACATAATCGCCTGTTTGTCTTATTTTTTTTTCTTTAATTGATCATATGGGCAAAATAATACAAGCAGAGGTATACATTACTTTGCTTTTGGTTTTTTTGAATGATCAAAAGGATATAGGCTGAAGCTGTGGAGCTTATATGTGCCTACCCCTGAATCTTCCCATTGTTATTTAGGCATTCTTTGTTAGCTCCAAAGAGTAAGCAAATAAACAAATACTCAGAATATATGTGTAACCCTTGTCTGCGTTGTGTGGTGTCCATGACAAGGGCCGACACTCTCTCAATGTTTGCCACTGGTCAGTCACGTTCAAGCACAGCAATCCCCAAAAAAGCATAGCCCCATGCTGTGCTTTCTGTGTCAAGCACAGCATGGGGCTCAATACTCGTGTAGGTCTACTGCCACTGTGATAACGTCACAGCCAGTATTTAAGTGCTGAAGAGAGGCCATGCCAACCAGTGAGAGTCCGTGATACGTGTGTAACACCAAATATGATTGGCTGTCACCGTGGCAAGTGGAATCAACAGCCAAACTCTGTTACATATGCCTTTGAAAGCAATAAAATAAAGAGACACACATAATTATATAAAGAGAGACACATAATTATAAATAGAAAAGAGACGGAATAAGCAAAAATATACACAAGGTCAATTTCAGAATTTAACATCTCGCAAAAACAAGGTGAATTAGTTAGAACAACAGACATAGTGATCAATGTATCTGAAGCATTAAAAACAAAACAGCTTAACAAAGAGAAATCAAATGAAATCAAATCACATTTATTTATAAAGCACATTAAAAACAGCCAGGGCTGACCAAAGAGCTGTACAGTTCAATAATCACAGTTACAAACAAAGTGTTGTACAAAGTAACCCTGGCTAGGACCACCAGGGAAATTAAGATTAAAACAAAAGGACATACATGGGGAGCTGACACATGAGACCATTAGGGACAAACAAAGGCCTGGAAAAACAGAAAAGTTTTAAGGTTAGCCTTAAGAGTGGCTACAGAGGAGGAACATCTGACTGAGGGAGGTAAGCTGTTCCACAGCTTTTTCAGTCAACTCTGTTTTGTCAACTCTGTTTTGATCAAACTGTGGTGGAATGAAGAGACACAAGTCATGTAATATGTTTCCATCCAATTTGTATTGCAAATTCTGAGCAAATTTTTATTAATGTGGCAAAAGGAAATGCGCATTTATGCGTGTTTCCATCCACAGCACGCTAACTCTCTAGTCAGGAGAAAGAAGATGACACGCACAATGGCGTCATAAGTGTGACGAAAAAAGGTAAACAAACGGTAAAAGAAGGTGGCAAAAGAGAGAAGATAATGGAGAGTTTTGAAGAATTAATATTCCAGATATGTAGATATGTAACAGCCATGTCTGCTTACTTGGAGCAGGTCAGAGACGTCGGAGAAGGCAAAACGGTTGCTGTAGCAAGACATACATAGGTAAGAACGCAAATACTGAAAATATATATACTATGCCCAGAATACCTGCACCTTGTCACCTCATTATTTGTGCACATAACTTGTTCACTTTTTCATTTCCATAACACTAAAGCGCATCGTATAAATAACAAATTCTCCACCTCCTCCTTGCGCAAAAAATGTCTGTGCATGTCAGATTTGATGTGCATTTTTGGCGTTTTCACTCTGGTTTTTGTGAATGTCCATTAAAATAGGTGGGTGGAAACATGACTACTGTCCTGTTAGTCCTCTATCTCCAGCTTTAATCCTCTTCAGATTTACACTTCAACAGAGAAACTTTGAAAATCAGAATGATTGTGGAAACCTTCACTCCTTTCTAGTGTCAAATGCTGCACAGACATCAGAGATTTTAACTACAGCTCAGTTAGAGCAGCACACGCAGGGTATATATATTTCTGTTTGTTGTCATCGAAATGTGCTGCTTTTGTTTTCATTTGACTCTGGACGTCTATCTGCCAAGCGCAGTGTAACACATACACACACAGACACAGATACCATTGTTTTGCTCATATAATTGTGTTCCTGTTGTGTTTTTTTTAATTTAAAACAAAAACAAGCAAACTAGATGAATAATTCATTTGCTATCTCTCTCTCTTTCTCTCTCCCTCACTGTGTGTGTGCGTGTGTGTGTGTGTGTCACAAGTTTAGCCGTAATGAATTCTGACAGGCAAATTATATCAGCTTCCCCCTCATCATCAGCTCTCTGCAGCATCTTCTGTTTTTTTCCCCCAACTTTCCTCTTTCCTGTTCCTTTGTTTCTTTTCCGTCCCTTTTATTCTGTTTTCTTTTTCTCTTGTTATTTTCATTATTTGACAACATAAAGAACAGATATGGCTGAAACATTCCAACCATCCTGTTATTACCAGCTGGATTTTATCTTTGCTGTGACTTTGTATTTCCCACTGTTTCCGTGAGATGCAGTCACAGTATATTTCAAAGTGAGTGCCGCAGACCTGCACTGCAGATCATTGTCATCAGGTGTGTTAATGTGTTGAGCTCCTCAGGCTTGCTGTCTGCAGTTTGAAGTCTTTCCCTCTATGAGGCGATGGCACACAAACACAATCACACACAGCCTTAGATCAGTGTATTCAGCTATGAAGTCACTTGTGACTGGAGGACGTGTGTTTGTCAGTCAAGCCAGGACAAACGACAACGTCTTCATTCACACCTGTCTGTGTCCACACTCAGGTGATGTGCACACCACATTTTATTTGTCATGACCTTGGCTGACAGGCCTACAGGGCTCAAACCGCACCATGAAAAAAATACAAAGAATGCAAACTTTTGTCTGAAGTGAGAAACTATTCATTCATTTTGACAGCAAGCAGTTCTAACAAATAACCATGTCTCCCTTCATGCTAGTTTTTATGACACTGATTTTATTCATGATTAAAAATTATGCAGCAGAAACTCTCTGTACCCACACAGACTCTAATTTGAAATCTACTGCAGCGCAATTACAATAAAACAGAAAACTTTCCTAAGCAACGCGTCAGTGAAACATGTCACGTCAATTCATAATCCAAGAATAGCGTCTGTTTAATTTACGTGAGGAAAATGGGAGAATTGGCTGTCAGTTAGCGAACAGAGAACCGTCAGATCCGCTCCCTGCTCATTTTAGGGAGATTAGCAAGCAGTATGCTCATGCCACAGCAGGAGAAAAAACAACACACACAGCTGATGCTCTAATCCAGAATGACCTGCAGTGATGGAGGGAAATGCTGACACTGTAAAATTAACAGAGGAAGTTCAAAATAGTTGGAGAGACTGAAGTTCACACCTGCCAGTTACAGATTTAAAGAGCCATTCATATGATAATACTAATGCATATCAGAGGGCCATATGTGTGTTGCTTGATGCAAGGATGGCAGATGTAGATCATGAGGGCAATTTTATTATTTCATTACATATTAATCTAACCAACAATACAAATAATTGGATGATTCCACGATATTGAGTGGATGGTATCTTTATCCGTCCTCTTATCATGTTCCAAACCATAACAGAACAGTTGTTCCAGGTTGGATCCAGGTTTCTTTCACTGCAATCTTCTCTGCTGTTCCACTGCCACACTCTTCCCTTGAGTAAATGGATGTATTTTATGCTAGAAATAAGGTCCAGGTTGCAAAAAACAGAACTTCTTCTTTAAGTCCTTTACCAGTCACCTGGTTCTAGGTCAGGCAGCATCCTTTTCCTGCTTGTGAACATACAAAAGAGCGAGCAGGTTGTCATAATAACATAACCTTTCATTTCCCCACCGGCTGCTGCTGGGAGTAGTCTCCATTGGCAATGAGATGAGGGTCTCATATGGGCTGAGGCTGCTTCTACTTCTAACTCTAGCTCTTATGTGCATTAAAACAACTGCCGGTGCTTTTGTCCAGGTAAAGCCATTTCTTCACAACAATTTGTCCTTCAACGTGCCATCTTCTCTTTCCTCAGCCTCCCCACTGACTGAGTGGTAAGAGCAATGTTGTCCCATGTCAGTGCAAAAATAGTCACCAATGCTCTTCAAGGCTGCACAAAGGGCGTTCAGATGTCGTTGGAGGTTTAGATGTGTGGAAAGCCTCCACTCACTTTGAAAACATACGATGAAAAAGCAGCCTGCAAGCAAGTCCCTCTCTCAGAGTTGTCACAGAGCTGATGCTGCATCTCTGAGGCACGTCCTGTACCAACAGAGCCAAGCTATGATGAGAAGTACTCTACAGCTTTTTGTTGTCCCCCATGGTCTTGTGTGAGTGACCATGGGGGACGACACACACAAGCGCGTAAAGTATATTGTAAAAGTTCATCATGTCGACTGAAAACTGAGTTTTTGGTTCTTTTTATAGACAAAGAGCGTTTCTTTACCTTGCTGACTAGTTTCGGTGCGTGTCTTCCGCCTTCTTCAGGACTGTCACCAGAGGTCAGGTGGTGACGTGCCTTATCAGCTGATGTTACGGAAGCGTGATCTTCCTGTCGCCTCCTGCTGTCAGGTCGCTCCCCCAGGTGTGATTGCTGCAATCACAGCAAGGGATTGTGCTCCTCCTTTTTTGTTTGTTGTTGTCCTTTGTTTGTGTCTGTTTTCTCCCTTTTGGATTACCCAAGGTGGGCACTGGCAGTTTCTCAGTGCCTGTAGAATATGTTGGTCCTCCTGCTGTCTGTCATTCTCCTCCATGATGCTGCTTGTGCGGTCATATAGTGTTCTGATAACTGAAAGTTTGTGTGCAATGGGAAGTTTGGATGTCCAGAGTAGGTATTGATCGGTGTGTGTAGGTGTTCTGTATGTAGCACCAGTATCACACCAATTACTGCGCCACTGGACCAGTTCTAGGCTCTAAGGAGTGGGGAGCAAAATGATTATACCAGAGACCGTTGCTTTAAATGTAGAGGCTTTATTACATTTTTAATGAACTCAGATGAATTAGCATTAAATGAATCCTTTTTAAACATATTTATTCAGCTTTTTAATGTAATTTATTCTTATTTATTTATTATATTTTAACGTGGGTTACATGTATGTTGTGATTTTAATATTGCTGCCTTCTGTGTTGTGTATTTTAAGAAGACCAGAAATGCTACACTTGAAGTGTGAATTTGATGTTCCCTGTTTCATCTATTGAGTTTAAATGATCCGTGACTTGTTGTGTGTGTTTGCAGTGGTCCGATGCTGTTGCCATAGCTTTGGTCTCAAGGTCCTCCATAAAAAACCCACACAGAATCACAGACAACGGGTCTCCTATGGCAAATCCCTCATTTTGCTGGTAGACTGTGTCCCTGAATTGGAAGCATGTGGATGTTGAGATGAAGTGTAGAAGGTCTGACATGTCCTGTGCTGTGAGTTTTGTGTGTTTTTTCAGGGTTTTGTCTGCTCTTAACTGGTTTTCTACTATATTGAGTGTGGCCGTGACAGGTGTTTTTGTGAAGAGGGGTATGGCGTCATGTGAAATGAAGAACTCATCCTTTTTTTTTCCATTTTTTGATTTATTTGAGTTCTTCTTGCAGTGGTATTCTGTTAGTCCGAGAAGTGGTTTGATTATTTCTGCAAGTGTTTTGGAGAGGCTGTAGGTGACTGATTCTATACTGTCTACGACGGGTCTTAGTGGTGTTCCGGGTTTATGGATTTTCGGTGTGCTGTGTATCCGGGTGGTGATGTTTGCTAATTTGAGTTTTCAGTCTCTTTTTAATTTCTTCCATCGGGTCTTTTTTCAGTTTTTTGTGGGTGTTTTTGTCCATGAGCATTTCATTTGTCTTTCATATTGGGCTGTGTCCAGAACGATGGTGGTTCTCCCTTTGTCAGCCAGGAGTATTGTGATTCTATTGTTTTTTGAGAGTGTTTTGATTCTGCTTCTTGTTTGGTTATGTTACTGGGTGGCAGTTTGGCTGAGGTGAGACTCCCTGCCACTTCATTTCTTAGGGCAGCTTTCTGTCCCTGGTCTTAAATCATGTCACATGCTAATTCGGTGGCCAGAATAAACTCTTCATGTGGGATTCTTTTAGGTGTTATGGCAAAATTTTAATCCCATGAAAGAACGGTGCATTCTGCTTCTGTTCATGTGTGATTAGATAGGTTGCAAATGCATGTTTCCGGTCATCAGGTTGTCCTTGAGTTTGTTGTGTTTCTTTTTTGTGACCAGTCTGTTTAGTTTTACAATGTGATGTATTTTTGTTTTTATGAACTCTTTTTGTTGTATGGTGTTGAGATGCTCCTCCATGTTTTTTTTCCATGTCACTTTTTTGAAGTCTTGCCTTGTTTGTGTTATTTCAGTGTTTAAGTTATTGATTTTGTTTGTCGTGCATCTGATTCCTTTCTTTTACCAGAGTCATTTGCGCTTTTCTAATCGTCTTTTCCGCATTTTTTGTCTGAATGGGATTCTTGATGCTGAGGCTTTCTAGGATGATACCCTCATCTCGGCAGTGGAGACTGAATCTGAGATGGTTCCACTGTTGTGCCAGTTTTTTCCGTAGTTATTCCAGGTGACGTAACTTTGGCACATGATTCTCACATGATTGGCTCATAAAGTAGCTGAAACAAATGTGATTTTGAAAGTTAATTCTGATGTTTAGTCATGACATTATTGGGTGTATGGACAGAAACTGAGCAGCTACAGCATTCTGTTTCACTGTTCATTTGAGTAGGAGCAAATCTACAAATCCACAAATTAAAGTCTATCAGTAATAATGTGATATCTGGCCAGAACGTCAGATTAATTTCCTACTTGATAAAAGAAAATGCTAATTAGCTGTCAGACAGACAGCACAGTCCTCCGTGTTTATCAGGATGACAGCTGCAGAATATTAAAGACTGTCCTCATTATTGTCATGAAAGCATTTGTTCAATTCTTTCATATAGGTCATTATGGTCTGAATGAGAATCTTTGACTACAGCACATGAGGCAGCAGACCAGTCTCACTCCCACCCAGGACATGAAATTAACACATGCCAAGCACCAATGCAACAGGTCCACAGATGGTTCGCGACGGAGTTCTGTTCACATTGTCAGGGTTTATTTCACTATAACAACTTGGTCATTATCCTGCTTATTATAAACTGCCTCTGAAAAAAACTGCCATCAGCAGTTGAACAAGCCTAAAGCAGTGCAACTAGCAACAGCTGATCAGCAGCGAGTCGATTAAAACTTTGATGCATGCGCACTCACAACCCAACATGATGCAGATGCAATGTGCAACGTGCTTGTTTTTTCATGCACGTCTGTGGCGCACAGCTCCATGAACCCGATTCTCCCACTCCCTTGGGCTGTGTCTCTCCTACTGTTTCCCACGGAGCTCTGCTCCCGTTTGAAAGGTGAAGGAAGCCTGTGTGTGGAAAGACCTCATCAGAGTCTAGTATACCACATATAATGTCAATTCTGAACTCCTTCTCTGGGTCTGGGACATTATCTGGGTATAAACTGAACATTCAAAAAAGTGAATGCTTCCCCAGCCTTAACAATGTCAGCGTCGTCTATTCCATTTCAGTTCTCAGAAATGAGGTTCAAATACTTAGGTGTTTTTATTACACAGTCCATTCACACCTTAAGAGAAAAAAATTTTACAGCCTTGACAAAAAATTAAGATGGACCTGCAAAGATGGGGTCATTGGCCTCTCTCTTTGGCGGGTAGGGTACAAGGTATTTATATGTATTTCCATCTTCCTGCCCAGATCATTTTTTAAAACTATTGACTCCATCATTTCCACATTCATATGGGCAGGCAAGAACCCTAGAACTTGTAAAACCTTTCTACAGCATAGTAGATCATTAGGCGGACTGACCTCACCCAATTTCCAATGTTATTACTGAGCCTCAAACTTTCACAAGCTGCTGCTGTGATTCACTTCCCCACAGAGCAGCTGGTGCCAACTTGAGACTGCCTCTTATCTTCTCTTCACCACACTTTAGCTACGGGACACGTGTCTTATTTATATGAGCTTGTCTTGGGCTGGGAAAGCGAATTACAGATTAACTTTTCTGATCAGTTCTGGGGAAAGGCTTTAGAAGCTGTGAACTCATCCTCCTCTTGTGCTCGACTCAGCCTGATCCAGTTTAAAGTACTACATGGGGCTCACTATAGCAAAGCCAAACTTGCCAGAATTGTCAGCTATTGTCAGTGACAGAGAAGATTGAGGTATACATGCAATAACCTGAAAAAAATGCATTTTCAGGTGGAACTCATTCAACTTCTGACACTTTGTTTGAACAATAATGATTTTGTTTAGTGACAAACACTATTTACAGATCAATGGGACAGCCACGGGGGCAGAGATATGCACCATCTTATGCCAACATCTATATGAGCGAGTGGGAACGAGAGACATCAGACTTTCAAGAATCCATCCATCATTGAATCATTGAAAGTATTGCTTTGATATTTTTTATGCAAAAGCTGCTTGCCAGTCTTTTTGATTTGTGTCTCAATAAACACTCTTAGACTGCATATGGTGTTCAGCATGGATATGTGTGGAGGTGTCAGCCTACTAAGTCCCTCAGTGGCCTTATTTTTGAAAAGTAGTCGTTACATCAGCGTTAATGACAAAGTTAGTAATTTGATGGAGTGTATTTATTTCTTAGGGAGAATTTAATACAAAACATGTAAAAAAAAAAAAAATAAATAAAAAAAAATGAAAAGGGAACAGATATGGGGAAATTCATGGTTTGCTTAAGAAGCCGTGTAGGAGCCTGAATTGGTGCAAGTGGAGAAATACCAGAAATAGTTGGGCAGCAAGGCTCTGGAGCCAGACATTTTTGAGGGGGGCTGGACTCTCTCCTTTTCTGGAGATGCCCAGGGTAGCAGGATACTCACAAGCCTCAGTATTGGAGTTACCCCGGCAGGACCTGGCACCTCCATGCATCTAAGTGTCATGGAGGTTGTTTGTGCTTATGCATCAAACAGCAGTTCGGATTATCCTGCCTTCTTGGAGTCTCTGGGTGGTGTCCTAGAAGGGACTCCACTCAGAAAATGTGTCCCTGACATGTTTAGGTCCAAACACAATAACCTCGGTTTTATCTGAATTCAGTAGGAGGAAGTTAGAGGACATCCAGGATTTGATGTCTGAGGCAGCTTCTATCATCTGGCTCTATCGATAAGTAGAGCTGAGTATCATCAGCATAGCGATAAAAGTTGATGGAGTAGCAAAATGCTGTGATCGATGGTATCAAATGCAGCACTGAAGTCCAGAAGTACAAGTACAGAGACTAGACCTCTGTCAGAAGCTATAAGAAGATCATTAGAGACTTTGACCAGTGCTGTTTCAGTGCTATGATGTTCTCTAAATCCAGATTGGAAAGCTTCAAAAAGCTCGTTACTGTGCAGATGATTATGTAGGTTAAGTAAAGGATTAGTGACAGCCACCTTGAAGGTCCGTGGCACATAGCCTTTGACTTAAGAAAGGTTGATCTGTTTCAGTATAGTGGCGTTAACTAAGGGGAAGACATCCTTGAGCAGTCTTGTTGGGACTGGGTCAAGCAGACATGTAGCTGATTTACAAGAGGTGATTACAGAAGTTAAGTCTGACAGGTTGTTGGGGGAGAAGCTGTCCAAGTAAGCATTAAGTTTGGAAGGTGCTTCTATAGAGACTGCAGTCTGTGGTCTGTAACTGCCGATCCTTGTTCTAATATTTACAATCTTGTATGTAAAGGAAGTTAGGAAATCATTACTGCTGAGAGTCGGAGAGATGCGTGGCTCAACAGCACTGTGGTTCTTAGTCAGCCTGGCTGCAGTGTTAAAGAGAAACCTGGGATTGTTCTTAGTCTTTTCTATTACAAAGTTCTTTTTCATATATTAATAAACTATCTTTCCAGGCTTGACTGTCTTCTTCACGTTAGTTGGAATGTGTTTTCCTTTCCAGCTGTCTGGTCTTCTGCTTCTGCTTCTGCCTCTGCGTCAGCAGTAATGCAGACACTTAACTGGACTGTTGTGGTGAAGAGAGAATTGAGCTGAAGGGCAAAGCTCTTGATTTTCGTTCCAACCCTCATCTATGGTCATGAGAATGAGATTGCAGCAGTTCTGAAGAATCCACAAGCCGGTAGATGATGATGAGGTGAGGTAATTGTCTGTGTGTGGCGCAGGTCTGTCCTCCCAAGTACAGCAACAGTCCATGTTCTCAGTGGAAATGTAGTGCTTACAGTGCTGGCTAAACGTCCATGTTTTAGAGTCCACATGTACAGTATGTTTCACTTTGCAATGCTAATAACAAACATAGTATATGTATATTTCTGATCTGATGCACTTCACATTGTTTCCTAAGACTGAGTGAGAGAGGTGAAGTGATGTAGTGGTGGCCTTCAGTTCTGTCCATCTCTATGTGGTGAAGCAGTTTTGAAGATTTTATGGCTTTGCTGCAGACCCAGTCGCCATATATTATACAGAGCGGCAGTCGTGGGGTCTTCTCTTGTCTCATTATTG
>OMNW01014140.1:13947-31990 GCA_900303245.1 Selene dorsalis
CTTGTGGGCCTGCCTGTACATGAGAAAACCTCCAGTTGCGTAGTGCTGGAAGCAGGAGGAAGAGCTTAGACAGAAGGACAGAAGGCAAATTTTCAAGTAGAATACCATGCAGAGTAATGTAAATAAAACAAAATTAATAAATATATATATATTTTTTTCTTTTTTTCTTTCCCTGTGGTCTTGTGAGGTACTGAGCTGGCAGACAAAGAAGAAACACAGGCAAATTCTGAAAAAATGGGTTTTATTTACCCCAAAAAAAGTAATTACAAAAAGAATATATTTCACCTGTTAGGGTCTGCAATGTCTATCCCTTTATGTCTCCCATGTCCCCCCTCCCCTCTTGTTCTGTTGTTGTTTTGTTGGATTTGTCCCTGTCTTTGTTAATGTGGGCTGGACGCTCTCCCTCAGCTCACCTGTGCCACCTACACACCTGTCAGTCATCAGCTCATCAGCCACCACCACCCTCTGCAGTTTGAAAGACCCAGTCAGTTGCTTCTGAAACTAACCTGTCTTTGCTTGCCTCCAGCCCTGTCACCTGCACTGCCACTCTGCTGCTGCACCCAGCCCGGCACCTCCCATGGTTTTCTCCCTCATCACAGTTTGCATTGTTTTGTTAGTGTTCTGGCTCCACTGCCCATTCCTTCCTGCTTTTTGGATTGTGTAAATAAACAGTTTATTGTTCAACCTGGGTGGTATTCTATCAAAGCCTTTAAGAACATCCAAACTATGGTGTAATCTTGAAACTTGAATTAGCGCGAACTCCAAAACAAGCCTTGACCCGTTCCATCAAGTGAGATCAGCCGACTTGACGCTAATTCAGCCCACACCAGTCGAGTGCCGAAAGCAAAGGAAACACACGCACCAAAGCTTCTGCACAGCAGAGTAAATGCTCTTTATGGAGATTTATGATGACTATAAGGACAATACAACAATAAAAGGAAACACTGCTGCTGTTAACAAGATAACAGAGGAACAATATGACTGACAGACACAAAGTTCCTTCTATTTCAGCATCATATGAATCTATGATCGAGGTCTTATAGCTCCCTGCGTGGAGCAGGTGCCCTGAAGTGTTTACTGACTCACACAGCATCTAGTGTCACAACACAGGATGCCCCGCAGGTAGATGGTTAGCATGCAGCTAGCTGGTTAGCATTCTCATTTTAGTAGATATCATGACATCTTCACATCCTTCACACACTGTTGACAGTTAAGTTCTTTTTTTTTTTAATTTGAAATTGAAAATCTGTTAGATGCTACACACTGTACCTTCAAGAGAATGAATATATAAAAAGCTATTAGTCTGACAAGTATTTCTCTGTCATAACGAATAAACATTTCTGGAGCCACATGTTCTGAACACTACATTTTAAATTTGTCACTTCAGTGTGTAATAAAAGCTTTGAGTTTCTTTTTCTTTTTTGATCGGCTTGTGTATGATCTCAAAACAGAGTTTTGAGATCATACACAGTTCATAACAGTTAAAACTATTTTGAGTTGTGTATTTGATTTGCAAGAAAAGTCAGAGGTTTGGTGAAAGAAGTTTGAATATTAAGTTTTTTGTTTACAATTTTTAGAGAAGCTCAGGTTTCAAGACATGTTTAGCAATTGTGAAAAACTATCATCAATTTCATCACTCACTTAATATGCGGAGACTCAGGTTCCTGATTATCAGGGAACGTATATTAAAAAGTGCTGCTTGGTCCAGACTCTTTATGTATGTGAATTATATACTGCACTGATGAAGGGCAGTTAATAGTAAAAGATATCAATATCAAGTTTCCTTTTCACTGAAAATACTTACATGGCCAAAAGTATATCATCACTGAACTTTGGTTTCAGAGTCCCCATCAAGTGTTGAACTTGCTGCAAGATGTTTCTCCTGTTCAGCCACAAGAGTGTCAGTGAGCTCCAGCTCTGGTGCTGGGTGAGTCCGGCTCACATTTGTCATTCGTATTGCTGAAAATGGTACTGTCGTGTCAATCACACACAGCATTTGCAGTATCTTTCATAAGAACTAAGCAGCTCACCCTTACCCAAAGCAGCTGGCTGTTGGTTGGATATTTCATTGTGTGCCAATGCCCTCTTCTGGTTAAATGAAGAATTAGATCATGAGCACATGACCAATCCGTCCTCATCTGTACATTGCCTTGGCAGTTATAATAAGTAGATGCACTGTTATGTACAATCTAATGATGTAACACATGAACCACTGGGCCACAGTCAGATGGATTTTTTATTTTTATTTTGTGAGATTTAATATAACTCTCAGACAACATGCAATGGTCCTTCTGCAAGTCACAATTGAATTTTTTGTTTACAAAACAAGAAACAAAATACAGAAAGTCAAATGAATTATATTTGAGAACTTTGAACAAACTGGGAAAGGTGGACATATATCAAAGAGCAAATAAAGAAATGCCTCCCAGGGAGTTTTGAAATAGAATATAAGTAATACAAATTAATCATTAGGCCCAATAAAATGTTCAATAGTAAAGTATAAAAACAGCCTTACAGGGTTGTCCATTCATTACTTCTATTTGTTCAAGATTAGTATATCTAACCCACTTGGCCCACAGTTTAATAAATGTGTTTTTCTGAAGGCGAAGGGAGAAGGTAATCCTTTCCATAAGGTAAATGTCATTTACTATACCTATCCACTCCTGTATTGTGTCAGGTAGCAGCCAATGCCTTGTAAGTGCTTTTTTACCAGCAGTTATCAAAATACCAAAAAAATATTCATCAACTTGCCTGACCTGTAAATCTACATTTCCTAAAAATGATGTGGAAAACTGCATAGGTAGATTAGTGTTAAATATGCCTCCTAACACTTTGTGAAGCTCTATCCAGAAGGGTTTAACCACCGGGCACTCCCAGAAGATATGCCAGTGATTGGCTTCCCGATGTCCACATTGTCTCTGGCACGTAGCTTCCCCTCAAGAAAAATGTGCCTTTTGTTTTGGTGTAATGAAAAAACGTACCATACACTTCCATGCAAACTCCCTCATGAGAGCTGGTGCATTTCCACTGGGATTGGCAAATATCAAGCCAGTCCTCTTCAGGTATTAATAGATTACCCTCTCGCTCCCATTTTTCCTTAACATATCCTATACTGTAGGACTTTTTAGACAATAGATCTTTATAAATTCTGGAGATGACACCTTTATTCGATTTACTTTGGTAAGCATCAATAAAAGTTATCAGTATCGGGTCATTGAGGTCTGTTTCCTTTCTAATATGTTCAAAATGATTGTGTACCTGGAGGAATCTAAAACAATCAGTTCTTTCTTTCTCACAGTCTTCTTTCAACTTTTCAAAGTTTTTAAGTTGGCCCTTTTCTGTAAGAGAGTAGTATGTTGTAATTCCTTTCAAAGTCCATGATTTAAATCCCTTATCTATTGTGTTAGGCTTAAACTCCGGATCATAGGCACACCATTGGATTATCTGGAATTTATTATTTCATTTGTACTCATCTCTTATCATCTTCCAGATTTTTAACTGCACTTTGATCCATGGGTTTTGTACCTTATCTACGAATGTTCCCAGATGTTTGTGAGGTAGTACTGCTTGTATTGGAGGGTCAACCAGAATAGAGAGTTCGATATCTTTCCATCTGGCTTGAAAGGATGGGTTACACAAATTAATTAGGGGTCTAATCTGAGCTGCATAAAAATAATCTTTAAAATTAGGTAGTGCCATTCCCCCTTGCTCTTTTGGAAGTTGTAAAGTTGTGACTGTTTTTCATTGTATTCAAGCAGTATTCAATTCACATGATTGTGGGATTTTACTCCCCAAGCTTCCATTTGGTTACATTTTTTTTCATCAACTCTTTACACACCTACTTTTCCTCTCAAGTTATTTTTATTCATGTGTAAATAGTCACTCGAGCCAGAGAGGAAAAATGTTAATCTGTATATAGAAACTAACTGTAGTCTGAAACTTTTTACACTGACTGTAATGTTATTCTGTACAGCTGACACACCTTTAGGTTGCACCATACTTTTTTCCTAATTTGGATGACATTTATGATGTCATTTTAATGATGTGCTGGCAACAAGTAGTGAATCCTGTTTTTGTTTTTTTTACAGTAAATATATATATTTATGTATGGATATGTATGGTGGATAGATGGGTTTTGGGGTCTAAAAGGAGCACGCCATGTTACTTTTAGCTTTTAATCCACAATGGACAGACAGACAGTATATGTTCATACTTCCCATGGGGATTTCAAAACCACTTTGCCTTATATACTCTTAAACATTAGCTACAATTTAAAGCGGCAAGGTGATGCATCAGTACAATACAAAGTACAAATCTTTGAGCAGTTATACCCACACAAATTCAAACTGATGACAAGAGCCCAATATGAGGGTTCAATCCAGTCCTGACACAAACTTCCAACTGTTCATCTCTGGAACATTCTTCAATAAGAGGAAGAGAGAGGTGAAGACCTATTGGGTGTTAGATCCCTTCAGACCAATACAAGAAGAAAGGACACCCACCTGGCCAGGTGTTAGCAAAGAGGTAACAAGTGGTTTCAGTGACCACATGGTAGAGAGAGAGGAGCTGAAGAAGAGGATAAACATCACTGACAGTGCGAAATTTGTGTGCTTCACCCTGTCAGGTGAATTTGCTAAGGTGATCAAAACAATTATGAGAATGATACACTTTTTCAGGGTATTATCTTCCCATCATCCCTCCAACTCACTGAGTTGCATTCAAATGAGTGAGTGAGTCGAATGCAAAAGCTAATGACATGCACAACAATATAGATGGCTCAGCAAAGTCAGTGTTGGAGCACTTTTGCTCAGAATTGAAATTTCTTGGAACGGCTTAAGATTCAGAAATCAACCCAGTTTTCTCAATTTTTAGAAGATGGGAAGACAAAAGGATGGATATTGTGGCTTTTGTGGTTGATGTCAATTCTTGGCCGAATGAACTGAATTTAAAGCTACAGGGGATGGACAGTTCAGTCTGTGACCTAATGACAGCTGCCTGCCACTGCAGGAGGAAACTTGAGGTGTTCAAGGAAGATCTGCAGAGAGAGTGTGAACGCTTCCCTTCAGGAGAAGGTTCAGGGTAAGAGAGATGGATCTGCTTTTGTTGACTTTGTTGACAAGCTGATGGTAAAGTTCAACAAACGTGTTGACAGCTTCAGTCTTGGACAGCAGCTCATTCTGGTCATTTAGAGCTCATTCCTTAACACAGTCCCACATATCTCAGCGAACAAAAATGCGACCTGTTGACTTTGAATGGGAGTGCAGCTTCACATTGCGTGCACAGCAAACCACATTCATTTTCATGCACATTCATCTGAACAAGGTCATGAACTCCTGCGAAACCCAGAGTTCATGTCATACAGCAGCAGTAAGTGGCTCAGTAGTAATTAAAAAAGCTGTAATCATAATATAGTAAGGGCATTTTATCTGCTATTTGACCAATCTGGGAACTAAATCCTTACCAAGAAATGTCCTCACCATTGTGTTTAGGAAGGTGTGTAATATCACGTATTAAAATGTTGAAATTCAACTCCCGTAAACCTCCTAAAAAACTGCTCAAAGTTGGGGAACCTGGAACCAGATTATCGAAAAATCAAAAAATGTTTAATTTGGCCTTAAGTAACTTGTGAAGGGTCAAACTATAGGGGTTTTTCATGATCCCGAGTTGATTGCAAGCATTAGTTTTTCACCCAAAACATTCCCTGGTGGAAAAAAAACAGACACACCCACATTTCGTGCTCATCAGAGTTCTGAACAGCCTGGAGGTGATGAAGTTGTCACTGGCTCAGACATGTAAAGAGGCTGCTGCAGTAGTCTAAGCGAGAAGAAATAAATGCATGAATGATCATCTCAAGTTCTGCCTTTGACACCAAGGTTCTCAACTTAGAAATGTTCCTCAGCTGAAAGAAGCAGTTCCCAATCAGTTTGTTTGTGTGATGCTTAAGACACATAGCTGAGTCAAAGACAACACCCAGATTTGGCTGGATGAACAAGCCTAAGGTTCCCAAGTGACGCTTTATAAGGGGGATACGGTTTTCTGGAGAAATAATCAAAATCTCACTCTTTTCCGAGTTAGGTTTGCACTTAACCACTCTTTGATGCTAGACAGACAGCTGATCAGGGAAGACAGTTTATGTAACTCAGGGTCTTTAAAGGAACAATACAATTGAATGTCATCTGCATATAGATGATGGGAAACATTTTGGAAATGACTAATTATCTGACCCAGAGGAAGGATGTATAATAGGAAGAGGGTTGGCCCCAACACCGAGCCCTGCAGTACCGCACATGTCAAGTGTGCTGTTTCAGAGAAAATCTGATTCACAAACACATTAAAACTTCTTTCAGAGAGGTAAGATTCAAACTATTTAAAACAAGACCAACCCTAAATCTTTGAGTCTATTTGTCATAATACCATAGTCAACAGTATTAAAGGCAGAAGAGAGGTCCAGTAAAACCAGAACTGTGTCTTTACCAGAATCAGCTGCCATTATAATGTCACTGGAAACTCTGATCAAGGCACTTTCAGTGGAGTGATTTCTGTGGAAACCTGACTGGAATTTATCCAGGACATGATTTACCTCCAGGAACTCTGTACGTTCCTCTGACACTATTTTGTCCAAGATTTTGGACATAAAAGGAAGCTTGGAAAGTGGCCTATAGTTTTTAGGTTGCGATGAATCCAGGGATGTTTTTTTAAGTGCAGGTTCGAAAAAGCTTGGAGCCACACCAGTTGAAAGCGAAAGATTTATCAGATTCACAACACAAGGGCCAATCGAGTTGAGGACTATTTTAAACAGCCTGCAGGAAGAACATCAGAGGGAGGAGGATTTCATTTTTGCAGCAGAGCAGTGATGTCCTGGAGGGTCACCAGGTTAAAAGAGGACCAAGTCGGCCTACAGGGTTAGGACATTACACCAGTAGAGTCAGACAATACACCAGCAGAGTCAAGAGAGGACAATGGTGAAATGTTCTCCCTGATGTCTCGGATTATATTCAATTCTATTTAATGTCAAATAAATACTTTTATTACTCCTAAATACTCCATATAACTTTCTACCATTGTAGTGTTTTTTTTCTTTGCAGGACATTATACAGACCCTCCAGGATTTTGCGATGTCGTGAAATTTATTATAAATTTATAATAAATGTCACTTATTATGCAGATTGGCAGCAAGCGAGTGAGAGAGAAAAGACACTGGGTGCGCACCAGCAAGAACTAAAGCATACATATAAACACACACACACACACACCAGTCTCATTGCTGGGTACATGCAAATTCAAAGGTTGCTTTATTAGCTTCTTTTTTATGATTTGCCATGGTAAATAGGCCTAAATACTGTTTAGTGGTAGTTGTTGGTTGACATTAAAAGTCAGGAAGCCATTTACAACCTTTAATCATTGATCTGATGCATAAGTATTATCTACATCTTTTTTAAGAACTTGAAATATTTCATGTCACTACACTGATAACATGCACAAGAAACTTAAAAATTGTCAGCTTAGCTTACTTGTCAGTCGGCTAACAAGTAAATAACATGGTTAGTTATCCAGCTCCCATGTGTGTATTACACACCCCAAACTGCATCTGATGACCATTTTCTTTTCTTAAATGCTCGCTGACTGGCCCATTAGCTATCTAGCTAGGTTACAATGGTGTAGGCCTATGGTCTGTTTGCATTTAATGCAGTTAATGTTAGGATACTGTAAAGGTTCCGAAGAGCAGGAAATGTGGGGGTGTGGCTGTTTTTCCTCCACCAAGGAGTGTTTTGGGTGAAAATCCGATAATCGGGTTTCAGGTTCCCCAACTTTGAGCAGTTTTTTGGGAGGTTTCCCACGGGAGTTGAATTTCATCATTTTAACACATGATATTTCACACTTTCCTAAACACAACGGTGAAGATATTTCTTGGTAAGGATTTAGTTCCCAGATTTTCATGTTTCCCTTACTAAATAGAATGGACATAAGGTTAGAATAGTGACCAACCCTGCATGTCTCTCCAAAACACAGCATTGACCTTGAGTAATGTTCTGTAATATTAGTTACAAAAACAGATGTAACCAATATCAAGTTCACCAAAGCCCCTGTTGTATCACCCTCAGTGGAGGGGATCAAACGGGCTGTACATGAAACACATTCCCACTACAAGTGGCTGTACGTTTCACATGTAGGTCATACTGTCTGCATAAGGTAAATCTTTTTGGAGAGCAAACACTGTGAGATAAAGAGAAGCTTATTTTAATCTCCTTTGAATGAATGAATGGGAATCACTCAAAGATGAAAGTTTTCATCTTTCAGCCACAGATGTTATTTATTCTATTTACCTATTAGGTACATACTGCATAATGACAAAACATTAGAATTATTACATGACTACAGCACCAGGCAGGAATGAAGTTCAACATACTGTAAATGGGAAAACATTCTTCAAAATTGTTTTTGATCTGACAACAAATATGATTTATTTTATTGATTGATATTTGTAGAGACAGGTATTTATTCTCTTTTTTCACAGTAAATCTTCTCTCCCTTATTATGAAACTTTTTAATAAACATGTAATGCTTTACATTTCAATCTTACAAATTCCCATCTGATCGGTGGAGGAGTTGTAAGCGTGTGGATGTGCTGTTTTCAGGGTGAATCGAGCTTCTTGAGGATCTGCTGAGCTTTCTGAGCTCGTCTGATTCTCTCCTCGAAGAAACTCTGCTGGTGCTGATTCCTCTGATCCAACCTGACCACCCACTGCTCCCTCAGCCTTCAGAGGGTGGAGGAGAAAGAAATTAGAACTAGAGATAACATTTCTTCTGGCAAGGTGGAGATCATGTCAAGACACTGCACAGTTCTGTACATCATGGGATCAACTGGTTAGAGCAGTGGCAGTGGTCTGACTGAAACAAATGATGGGCTTAATCATTGATTGATTGATACAAGCATATTTTTTAGGATAAACACTTTGAGATGAATCATTTCATTGTGCCAACAGTCAACAGTTCAAAAAACACATAAGACAATGATTACACAAACATAATACACATGTGTTCATTGTGTTCCTGCACACAGTGGAGGCCAGTTAATAGGGTGATGCAGTAAGCGATGATTAGTACCCTAGGAGCACCAACAAAATTGGAAAAAAGGACAAATTGTTAAGGATTGCTGATGCTGTGCAGAGCAGTTAGAGGTTAGCTATAGATTTGTCTTGAGCCAGAGCATGAGCAGAGGTTTTGACGGAGTGTCAGGGGCCAGTATTTACCCTAACACCATAACTCTTGGGCTTAAATGAATCATGGAGACATTCAGTGAAATTTGATCTGCAGGCATCGCTGTCAGGGATAATTGTGTTATGGGGGAAAAAAGGAACAGCATGTGTGTGTGTGTGTTAGGCTGAGTTACTGTGACAGGATTAATATTGTGTCTGTGTTAGCGAGTGTTTGTCTGTCAGCACACTCTGTCATGTGTCTCTTAATCTGCTCGTCTGTCCACACATATTCACACTGATCTCCAGGATTCAGATGTATAGCTGACTTGGCTCCAATCAACATTCTCAGGCTACTATGTGATGACAGACAGACAGACTCTAAACATGACCGAGACATTTTCAAAACTAATCAAGTCATGATGCAGAGAGAGATATGGAAACTGCAGGAAGCCGTAAAGTTGATTTGTAATGCTCTTTGGCCTGACTCACAACTTCATCTGACTGAATTAAGGTCCAAACTTCCCTCACTCTCTGAGGGCTTCATTTTCATCTTTAGAGGAGAAGTTTCTGAAGATATCAAATACGTCAGACTAAATCTGGATGCTATGGCTACAGTGAAGAGGTGGAACAACATAAGTATGAAAGTATGAAATGATGCTGTCAGACAGAGTGGAGCAGGGCACAATAAAAAAAAGACTGACAACTGTACATATAAGTGTTTGTGTGTATGTATGTGCTGCACTAGGGAGTAATGATGATGACATTCCACATCATTGCAGAGTGTATACCAGTTTCTTGACCTCTATTACCTGCATGCATGACTACACCTACACTCATTAGTTTCTCATAAAACAACAGTGAAAATTTTGTTCATTAGAGTCGTTGCTATGGATCAGAGCATTTAAGACCACAGTTAAATGTTCTCCTGCTGACCGTGCCAGAGCGCTGCTCTTCGTACGCTTCTCCTCCTCATCCATCTGCTCACTGTGCTTAATAACCCTCTGCTCCCAGAACGACCTCAGCTTCTGTTTGTCATGGATCCGAGCTGCGTTCATCACCTAACAGCAAGAAACACGCAGAACGCATGCATCATTTTCCATCAGGTTAATGACAGCGTTGTCTTTTACATGATGAATGACTGACATCATCTGTTACATTATCGCTGCAAATCCTGGTATGAGTCTTTCTTGGTCACTTACTGTTGTTTAGACTTTCTGTTTCCTTCTTTTTTCTTCCTTCGTCTTCTTTCATTTCTTTATCAACGTTGCCTCATTCCTCTTGTCTTTCACACCTCTTTGTCTTTGTCTCTCTACTTCTCCTTTCTCTTTTTATTTCCTCCTTTAACTCCTCCCCTCCTTCCCCCATCGCAATATCATCATCCAAATCATTCCCCTGGGCCTTGTTCTCCTCTTTCCTCCCCGCAGCAGAGGAGTCGTCTATTTGTTGCTTTAATTACTTAATGACTTGTGATTTATTCTTACAAAATAGTCCTGATACAGTGATGGCATCTGGTTTGTCCTTATTAAAAATGGTCGTGTGATGCTTGATAAATGACAGACAGGGAAATGACCCTAAAAAGATGCTACTGATTTCCATTTTGGAAAAAGATGATCTTTGTTGACACATTCACAGAGAGACAAGGATGTGTACTGATGATGTTTTGGAGCAGGATCATTCTTTAAACTTTCTGTATCACACACGCACGCACGTACACACAGCACTGTGTAGACACAAATGTCACTTGGATTAACCAAATGGCACCAGGATCTTAACACAGCTTACTTCTCTCTCTCTCTCTCTCTCTCTCTCTCTCTCTTGCTCTGTGTGTGCGTGTCTGTGTAGCAGAATCTTCATTTCTGATCTTTTCTATTTCCAATAAATTATATTAGCTCTTCAGGATTGAAAATAATAATTGATGTTAAATAATGAACCACTGTCATGCCTTTTGGCTCAGGTGTTGAATGGCAGTTGGGCACAGAAACGTGTGAACTCCTCTGTTCTGCATTGCAGCGACATTCTCACCTGTCAGAATGCTGCAGAGAGTGTGGCTGGAGTTGTCCCTGTACTCTTCCTCTTCCTGCCCATTCCTGATACACGCCACAATAGCTGTGTCATCAGAGTATTTCTAGATGTGGTAAGACCCAGAGTTGTATTTAAAGTCAGCTGTATACAGAGTGATCAGGAACAGAGCCAGAACAGCCCCCTGTGGAGCCCCAGTGCTGCTCAGCACTGTCCCTGGGACACAGTTACTCAGCCTGATGTACTGTGTCTTGTGAAGCAAAAACAATCCAAGATGTGAAGCAGGCATCCAGGAGTGGAGCAGACAATGCAACCTACATGAAAAAAGCCACTATGTCTGCCAAAGTGTAGTCGCCTTGGTCATAATCTAAATCTAGCTTGAACAAGGATTCAGAGGCTCGTGGCATTTAGTGCAAAAGGACACTGATATTCACACATTGGAGATGGTCTGGCATTTTTTGGGGCCTCTAAATGACTTCACAGATCCACTGGGTTCTGAAGCTATGACTACACAGTCATCCTTAAAACCTGTCATGAAGCACATCACTGGCCTACTGGACAAGACACAGGAAGATGACGCCCAAACAAAACAAATGATAAATGTAATGAATGATGGATGATCTGTGACACTGTTATCTTCTACGACAGCCAAGAAGGTGATTCCATCAGCAAAACAACAGGGGTTGAAGGAAAAGAACAACAAAAAAAGGCTTTAGCCAAAGTGTGGAAAGACCTGCAGCTGCAGTTTCTGGTCATGAAGGAGATGCCACAGGAGAAGCTGCATCTGTATCAGTGGGAGAGAGAACAGGTGGGCCTGGGTCAAACCTGTTGTAGAGCAAACTGAATTCCACATCACCTGCCAGTGGTGGTTTTCACACCACTGGTGCTGTTTTGCTGCAATTTCTTCTCTTCTTTCTGAAGTCATCCTTATGCTGTCCTCCTTCCTTGTCCTCTTCTTCTTGCACCTGACTTTCTCCCTGAACAACTCCTTTCTCTGGTTGATGTCATTGGTGATCCAAGGTTTGTTATTGTGAGAGCAGCATACAGTACTAGTGCAGGTGCTGGTGATACAGTATCAACACAGGTGCTTGGTGGGGAGCCCTTAGTGTCACGTTTTTAATGTGGTGTGCCCCTATAGCATCATTTTTCATTGTAGGGTAAAATCCCACTGACTCCAGTTGCTCTCTGCATTGTTTGCTTTTCGCAACCCACACTGTGGTACAGCTAATTGGAAAGGTCAAATATGTGTTTGGAGAAAATTAAAGTCACCCAAATATGTGTGCAGGGGGCGCTTAGCCCAGTGATAGCTGGGTAAATAGTGCGTACATGCGTGTGTGTGTGCGTGCTGTGTGTGTGCGTGACTAACAACCCAAATTAAATCTTAATATGTGATGTCTTGCAGCTACTGACAAAAGCCCTTGACAGACGAGTCAGATGGAAGGCATTACAAAACTTTGATATCACATCTCACACACACACACACACACACAGACACACACCAATGACTTTTATTCAAATCCATTCAAACAGCTGGGCAACATTCCCTGTCGAAATTAAAACAGCTGACAGAAGCATGTCTGTTTGTGTACATTAATAAACCTAGATATTAATAAAACTATTACACTGTGATTCTCTGCATAAAATCACCACAGACATGTCGGATTCTTTGTTTCCCTGTTTGAACAACAGAGCTCACAGCAGTAGCAAAAGATTTATATAATAACATCTGAGAGCAAACTATATTCAGACATCTGCAGAAATGTTGTAAAGCTCCTGCAGCACATTGTTCAGTTCTCTCCACTTGAAATTCTTGATAAATGAAATGGTCTCTCCCTCTAGAACTCCCTGTTATCTTGTAGGAAACTCCATTCTATCCTCATGTAACATAGTGCACTTACCTCCTGAATGAACAGTGAGCTAATAATTCTGCATGATCTTGGATGATCTTGGCTTAACATCAGAGGTTAAAGCAAACAACTCAAAAAAAACAAGAAAAAAACTATTTGGATTCACAAAAATTTGTATAGTTCAGTCTTCTGTGATTCAAAAGTTACTTACCTTGCTACCATAGTAGTGCGTTATGTTAAGATCTCATACCTTGGTCCTGAAGCAAGGGTGTCACTTCAGGTGTGATGTCAGGGAAAGATGGGATGTCAGCAGTGGCGGCTGGCCAATGGAGGGCGCTAGTATAGCACCCCACCAACACACTCTCAGTTCTCTAGCTGGATCTTGTGAAAGCCTACTGAAGTGTTCTTAATCAACATATCCAAAAGGAACTAGATCACTACCAAGAACCATCAGCAGCAGTCAAGCCAATAATGTCTCAAATTGATTCCCCAAAGATGAGGTTCACTGTGGAAAACTTCATCACAGAATGGCAATGGGCTCATGACAGGCATCATGACGGGATGCACGATAGCAATGGTCCTGTTTGTGGCAGCTATGAACCTACTCTTAAAGACAGGAGGACTGTATTGCAGAGGATCTAAACCAGATGACAGTACAAGACATCTTGCCTGCAGAGCTTTAATGGACGATGTAACCATGATGACTCCTTTGGTCCAAGGAACACAATGGATCTTAAGCTCTCTAGAGAAGATGGTGATGCATTTTAACAAGAACCTGAGGAGCCTTAGTATCCTGAAAGGAAAGCTGACAAGTTCTATCTTCTCTGTTCAGGGTTTTGGTGTTTCCTACAATCCATAAAGGCTCTGTTGCCTGGGAAAGAACTGGGAAAGACAGCACTCTGAGGGACAGTGACAAACTCAGAGAAACCAAACTCATATACATACATACATATACACACATACATAGGTACTTGCAGCAAAACCCACTGGCATGGCAAAACCTAAACTGGCAAAACCAAAACCTCAGATGTGCCCCTAAAATGAGCAGGCTCAGCTTGATCTGACTCTCAGCTTGCCTCAGTTTTGGCTGAGGTTAAGTTGCCCCCTGCTGGTGAACCAGTGAACAAATGAATTTTCTGCTTGGTGTCAGAGTGTATTTGGGGCTGCTCAGTCTGATATTGTCATTGCCATTGATGAGATTATCCAGGTCCTGAAGAATGACCCCTCCCTGTCCAAATGTTTAACTTCAATTACTGACTGTGTTGGTTGTAATAAAAAAAAACTGCATGGTCCACTGAAGGTGTTGCAGGAGCAGGTTATCACTTGTTATTCCTCTGGAACCAGTGTGTGGGTCTACACATACAGAGTGTGACCACATGAAGCAATTTCACAAATGAGAGAGAGCCCCAGGTGGCCAACACAGTATTGACTGCAAAACACTGAGCTTCTGAAGTTGACTCTGGTCTGTCTTACCTCCCTGTTGGGCAATGTGTCAGCCACCTGCTTCTGTGTGTGTAGAAAGTTTTGCAATGGATGCACTTTTAAGAGCTTAGGAAAACTCCCTGCTTGATAATTGAACCAGCGTTCACCTTTGCCTCAGTTGACAGACAACAAAGTCTGAGTGTGTGTGTGTCCTGGTTCAACTTCTCAGGACATACAAACTTAAACTCTTCCAATTCTTTCCTCAGTTGCTGTACAATCAGGACAAAACTACGGAATAAAAAACATGGTTTTACAGACACGGTTTAATACTGTTCATCTGGTTAACAGCAAGACTGAACCACATCTGGACCAACCTGTCAGACCCATGGAACACTATGCTGATGATTAGTTGCACTCTAGGCTATTTGTGAAATTCAATTTTCTAAGTGCTCACACCAAAGGAAAACAAGGTTGTGTAATATCCCATGTCTCTGATGTGTCAGACTTGATGGAATCCATCTTGTATTGCCACTCCATGATCCCCCTTCAACCCAGCCCCCAGCTGAGCACGTGTATCCAACTGTGGGTAGAACTTTCACCTCTCAGCATTAAGGTTCTGATTACCTGGACTGGGGTGGAGTTTGCATGTTCTTCCAGTGCCTATGTGGGTTCTCTCCAGGTTCTCTGGCTTCCTCCTACTGTCCAAAGACTTACACACTAGGTTGATTGGCGACTCTAAATTGCCTGTAGGTGTGGATGTGAGTGTGTTCGTTTGCTTCCATATGTCAGTCCTGTGATAGACTGGTGATGTGTCCAGGGTGAACCCCACTGTAACAAAATGAAGGACATCAAATAACAGGAATTTTCTTCCTATCCACTGATATGAATATGAAATTAACAGTTATTGGTCCTAAACACATGATTGTCAGTGTATAATATCATACCATATGTATCATTTTCCATAATCTGGCAATTATAGATGAAATCAGTTGTATTCTGTATCTCTAAAGGTAAGTTGCTGTAAACTGTATAGGATTAAACTGATGAACAGAAACTCATTTGCTTCATTTGCAATCAAGGAGTCAAGTAAATAGAAACTTGATAATAGTGCTGAATGTCTACAACTATTTCATTTAACAATAATATGAACTGAGACGTAACAATGGCGGATAGGGAAGGAAGAAGGAAATGCCTTCTCTGCATCTGCATGCATTAGAGCTGGGGTAAATCTGCACAGTCAGCTGTTTGATTGATGTTGGCAGTTTTCTTCCTCTCTGTTTGGCCACAACTTTTTTTCTTGATGACATAAAAACTCCGCTTTGTCTGCAGGAAGACCTTTCAAAGCATCAGATCATTTGTGTTTTTTTCCCTCTTCGATTTTAAGCCTTGAAGTAATATAACACTGGCCAAGAGCTATCTTTAAAGAAAGGAAGGAACTTAAGACAAAAAAAGTACTTACACCTCACCTCTGTTAGAAATGCCTGCTTTGCTTTAAGGTGTTTGAGTTGGGCTCGCAGGTCATGTTTCAATCTCTTCTTGCTGTTCTGTACAATTACCTCTCCTTTTCCCTGGCGCTGTCTCTGAAGCTCCTGCTCAAGCTGTAGTCCTCTCCTCCCTTCCAGCTCTGTTCATCTCTATTATTAAGAAAACATTTAAATACACCTTACAACTCAGTATTTTATCATGGGTGATAAGAACTGCTGATATCAACGACTGAGTGTCTTTTTAATTACATATGGCTGAGGCTGACAGGTTGAATCGGGTGATGAGGAAGGCTGCGGGACAGATCTCGTAAACCCAAACATGTTGTGAGGAGGACTAAGTGTTGGAGGACTGTTGGACTGTGAAGTAGTGTTTGCACATTCGTACCAAAGTGAGAGCTGTGTCCTGCGGTGTGTTCTGTGATTTAATGCTACAGTTTTCTTTGCTGTTCCCTGTTCTTAGCATTTTCTGCCACTAAATGGTAAATGGCCTTACACTCATATAGCAATTTTCTAGTCTCTAGGACCACTCAAAGCACTACACGGTTGTCACATTCATACAGTGCCAGACACAGCGCTTGAGAGCTAAGCATGCACACACACACATTCACACACCCGATGACACAAGTGTGGGTTCAGTGGCTCCCTTCGACATGCAAACAGGAGCAGCTGGAAATCAAACCGCTGATCGTCCACTTATTGAATGATCCGCCCACTGACCACCTGCAGAGGTGACAGTCTGTTTCCTGTTTACATCAGCACATACATGCTCAGTGTATATCAGTGGCCATGTGCTATGTAAGGTCACGTGTGGCTGTCTGTGGTACAGAGTTTCGTCAGTTGTTTCTGTTTTAATCTGCAGCTTTTAAAGGAGAACGGTCAGTGTGAGGGCGCAGCCTCTGACTGCTGCTGTCAGCAAGTCAAGATGTAGTTTAAGGAACCAGAGATAAGCAGCATACTCTTATCTCCTTATATTTGTCTCTTGGTGGACACATCCACCCTTTGCTGTTTTTAATACTGAAACGAAAATGTATTTTCTTTTCTCTTTTTTCGTTTCTTTTCTCATTCTGAAATGCACACAATACACAGTCGTTTCCATGTCGGCGCCCTCTTTCCTCAAAGAGCTACATGAGAATGAAGAGATCACTAAAATCACAGTGGGAAAGGAAATGTAGGATTTAATCATTTCACATTCCTGATTAATCCCTTAAGATCTGCTCCAGTCTCCTGCTGCTTCTCTATGCGGTCTCCTGAAGCTTCTCCATCTCCACCTGCAGCTCTGTTAATCTTCTCCAATCCCTTTAACGTCCTTTAGGAGAACTGACGAGCTGAAGACTCAGGAACCAGCAGACACCATGACGCTGGGCCGACAGGTTTTAATTTTTTCAGCGGCTGGAAGACAGAACAGCAGGAAACATTTAAAGGTTTTAACCAGAGGAAGTTATCTGTCCAATCAGAATTATACAAGTTGTTAGTCAGTGGATAATGACATCAAAGGAGAGATTACAGCCCGATTAGTGCACAATGAAACTAAGGAAACTCTGCATGCATATCCACTACTCTTCTTTCTCTACTTCATTTTTCTTTCTCCTCTTCAGTGGAACTGTAAATCAACTGCGGTTAACTGAAGCTAATGAGAGAGGCTAGCTGTGATAGAGGCACATCTACTCAGGCACGCCCGCAAGACGTTCTTAACTTAACTTATAGTGACAGCTATTATGGTAATACTTGCTGTTTCTTACATGAAGATTCCACATCTTAAAAACACAGGGATGACACATTGTTATAGAGTGATTCCCAACCTTTTTGGTTTGTAACACCCTGACACTACCCTGCCTCCCTGTTATGATTCAGGCAAGGCAAGGCAAGGCAATTTTATTTGTATAGCCCATTTTTACAAACAGTTTGTCTCAAAGGGCTTTACACAGCATCATGACAACATCCTCTGCCCTTAGACCCTCACATCCACTGAGGAAAAACTCCCAAGAAAAAACAGGAGAAACCTAAGGGTGAGCAACAGAGGAGGGATCCCTCACCCAGGACGGGCAGACACGCAGTATAGATGTTGTATGCAGAT